>JABYQM010000005.1:3000000-3277499 GCA_022606115.1 Daedaleopsis nitida | reverse complement strand
ATTCTATATCCCTGCAACACAATAGCTCTCTGGCTTACACGACATACACTCCGGAGTGGAGTCTGAACAGGCTTATTCTATTATTACCTTGTGAACGGCTTCTTCTCTATCGGCCCCAGTGTCTGGCGCAGTGCACTGTTCACCGCGTTCTGACACATACATATGTTATCCTTATCCTCTGCTATACTCTAATCACTGCACGGTGGTCTTATTGAGCTCATTATGAAAGTATTTTGCCGATGCACGGCCCATGTCTCTCTGAGTCCGAGAGTGAGTCGAACTTCCGCACACGCACGCACGAAGAGGCGCTTGCAAGCGAGCTTACTGTGGCGTATCTGACATTGAGGTATTGTACATGAACAGGGTGCTATCACGAGTAACTAGAAGGTGCAGTGGGCTATCTGTACATAGGTGATATGCAGATATTGTTGTATATCCCTTGTTGCATGCTGAGATGTCGAGAACAACGTCAAGCAAATCTACGCGCGCACACGCTCGCGGGCGACAATTGTGCTTGTCCAGCCAAAAGCTAAGCTAAGCTAAGATAAGTGAGTTTTGTATGGGGTAAGTTAGCGCCACAAGTTAAATTGTGAACCGTCCAACCCGTCGGCTCCTCGGTACCTGCGTGCCACGATATCAACATGAGCATGAACATGCACGCAGTGACGAATTTGTGCTCACGCTATCTGTTCGTCGAGCGATTCGGTGCATTTCCAGTGCAGAGGGGCGTACAAGCTCGTTCATAGAAACCTGTCCACAGATTGTGGGATGAGGGGTCGATGGGATCCTGCCTTCCGAGCGCGCTGCACACCCGTCGGCGACGGTTTCTTGGGGCCCGAAGGGTGGTGAGGCGCACCGGGGTGTTCTTTCCTGTCTGGACGAAGACTCCGCCTCCGGGTGGTACCAGGCACGTTCATGTACCCGTAACTGCTCCAGCTCCCAAGTGTCCGAGTCCTATCTAGCAAGACCGAGGACGTGGAGAGGAGCGCGAAGAGACTTCATAAGCAGATGGCTAGTCAAGGGTGGGGGTGGTTAGTAGCGGTGAAATGACGAGGCGTGAGTCATCTCGTACCGCCGATTGAGCGTGAAAAACGTTGCTAGCGCTGCTCTTTTCACGCGAGCTAGATTTTGTGCTGAACGCGGGCACGCGTCCCTGTCTGTCCAATGTCGTTCTGACGCACTCGATAGACACGGAAGGCTTCGTGCTTATTGGCTGCTGCTTGAAACAGTCGGGTAACACGCTGCAAGCAAGGATCAGCGATGCGTGATCATCAAGCCGTGTAGAAAGCCCCTCATACTTGCTGACTTCGCAGGCCGAAACATAGCGCAGCGTCTCACGGCGACGCTCCTGCTCCCACAGAAAGGGGTGCTGTTTTCCACCCCCTTCTGTGCTCGCAGGTCTGCCAACCCAGAGGCGCTGTAGCCGCTGCCCGCTCTCCAGTGTCGCTGGTAGAGAGACGGAGTGCAGTCTCGGAGGGCCGGCCCTCCGCCCCGAGCATCTCAATCGACTAGAGACGTGCGAGTAGCAAGCGATAGGGCTTGAGAGAGTCCGAGGGACCGACGCAAGCGTGGAGGGACTCAGACTCACATTGGTATGGATGTGATCGCAGGAGCACCTAGACAATGTAGCGAAGCAAATCAGTAGCGACCCAAGGTCTATTGGGTGTGCTGGACAAGGGTGGAGGATGTTAGATGAAGGCGGCGTCTGAGAGCATGGTACATCGGCGGAGATCACAAAGGGCGGGCCGCCTGATACAGCGTGCCACGGAGAAGAGACACCTGGGGTACCTGATCATGGCATCGAGATCGCGAGAGACGGAGGGGATGCGCGATATTCTGGGTAATAGGTATGCGAGCACTGGGACTTACCTAGGTCTTGCATGCCTGCAATTCCGAACTTTCAGGAGCGTAAAAAAGGCAGCGGGAGCGGGAGCGACGTCTACATCGGGAGGGAAGGCAGAGTCGGTCGAGAGAAGATGGGGAGCGGTTCATATACGCACCTTGAGTGTAGACAGTCCATCAACAATCAGAGCCTCGCCATCACCATCCCAGTCGCTTTGTCCAGCTGGTAGTAGGAGTAACGTGCAGAAGCCGGGGTGTAGTAGAACTTGTGTACGTCCACGATGTGTCGCATCGGAAGTGCGGACTTGAACGGCCAAAGTTCGTAGGCCAGAGTTTGCCATCACTCAGAGGATCCGGGTCAACAAGCACAGACTGCAGAGAACGGAGAGCGGGAAGACAGCCAGCTGAGAGCTCAGCAAAGTCTCGAGAGGGCCGCAACGTTGTCCATGGCGGTTCGCCCGGCCCGGTCATCTCTGACGTCATCCCACCCACGGTCTGCCGCGCTGGTGAATCCAGGGTGTCGAATCTTCCGACTCTTGTGTCGGAAACCGCTCATCCTCGTTACCAAACTTGACATTATTACTACTATCACTCTGCCGCTCTCAACCTAATCACCTCAAGTCTGCAATGTTGCTTCTGTCACATCTCAGGCGCTGCCGATACAAGAATGGAGGTTTAACGAGTGCGTACGAAATAATGACATCAGCACTGAATCGGAGAGAACTTTAAAACACAGACGTTGGCAGTCCGAGTCTAGTGCGTACAAGGATTGTGATTATTGGCATAATGGAAGTAAACGCAGTGCGATCAGGGAGCTCACCTCACACGCTCGGGGCAGGAACGTATGAGTGAGCTCTTGCGCAAGCCCTAGCTATCAGTCAGCGGCCTCCAGCCCAAAAGGTATCGAGCCGCAGAATCGGTGTCGGTACTACGTAGAAATCCGGAACAGGAATGTCATAGCACTAAGTATGTTTAGAACGGTAAGTAGTCATAACATTGCAATCAGTCTGCGCGGGTTGTGACACACCGACACCTAATCAGTGAACAGCCCGATGAAATGTAAGCGTACGCAGTCACTGAGATTCGAGAACCGCAACACTGAGCTATGCTCCTACAGGTTCGTAGGAATGGCTCGGATCACCCGCTGCCACAACTCCTGGCCAGCGATATACTTCGGAGTCTGCGCCCGTGCTTCGGCCTCCCGGTCTCCGATGTATTTCGCGCTCTGATAGCTTCGCTCGGCGACCTTGAGCGATGCCTCACGGTCGAGCGCAGGGAAGGTGTGGGCCAAGAACGACACGGCCACCTCAGGTGCCGGTATCTCCAGCCGTTCGGGCTCATAGATGGACAGCCGGCGCAGGGTACGGTGAACGGGACGGTGAGCTGCCTCGCCCGCGCTCTCCGCGCTCTCCGCCGTGCGCAGCTGAGGAAGCAGGAGTGTCTCCAGTGCGGGGCACTGCGTCGCTACAGCGGCGAGGCCACGTAGAGTCGGAGAGGTGTCGCTCTGGACATCGAGGGAGAGGATGCGGAGGCCCGGCCACGCTTGGGTGACGGCCTGGATATCTTCGTCGGTGACTCGGAGCGTCACTCCCGCGGTGGCTGGCTCCTTCTGGAACCGTACGTCGACTTCCTCGAGACGTCCGACCGGTAGGAACGGCTGAAGGACCCTCAGCAGATGGTAGTCCAGTCCCTCGGGCCAGTTGCAGAGGTCGAGCTTGAGAGACCGCACCGTGGAAGGCAGGGTCTGGGCTAGCTCCACAAAGTCTGCTTCCCAGGAAGCATTCCCCGCCCAGTCGGCGCGGACGACGAGCGTCCGTAACGGCCCGGTGATGGTGGCGAGGAGTCTGGGGATGAAGAACACCATCCCGCACACACCCAGCGTCTTCAGTTTGCGGAACCCGGACAGCTTCAGGGGCTCTTGCGAGTCGTTCTGGAAGAACTCGACGGGCAGGTTCTCGATCTCCTCGAGGAGAGGCATCTCAGCCAGCACCCGTATGAGCTCGGGGTCCTCCTTGAGCTGCCCGCAGTCGGTGAGACTGATCCTACGGAGCTCTGTGAAGGCGCCGACGGCGAGGAGGGAGCTGTTGTACGTGACCATATCCAGCTCGAGGTGCTCAAGGTTGGGGATCGACCGAACGATCGTGCGCAAGAGCTCCTCCTCGGCCACCTTCAGGTCCTCTCGCGTATGGGGTGGCTCCTCATGAGGATAGGCGCAGAACAGCTTGAGCGTGCGCACGGAGGGGGAGAGAAAGAGTCGAAGAACAGCGGTGTCATACGCACTATGAAGCATGGCAGAGAGGGTATGCAAATTGGGGAGAAGGATTCTTCCCTTAGCATCCTTTCCCGCGAGATATTTCTCGAGGGATCCAACGAAGAGCGGATCAAGATCCCGGACGCCTTCCTCATTGAGATGGACCTCTTGAACGGAGTGCCGATACTTGAGCATGTTACTCCAGTCCTCTTCACTCGGGGTCACGTTCCCGACGAGGGTCTGTTACCATGTCAGATTTACAGGTAGTAGCCTTCAAATGTGTGTACGTACATATTTCCCGCCCACATTTTGCAGCGCAGGGATCCTGAGCCATAGTCGGAGGGGCGAGGCAAGCGTCTCCCACAGAGCAAAGGGCGTGGCCGACGTGGCGAAGTCCTTACTGACCAAGCGTGCAGTCGCCAAAGAGGAATCGACCTGGGTTCCGGGTGGGCCAGAAAGCACTGGACGGGGAAGATACCCGAGTATCTTGGTGCGCAGGTGTTCGTTGTCAAGCACGACATTGCTCGATGGAGTGGAGGACATGATGATCAGAAGTGGTGGCGATAGGATCGACCGTGAAGCTTGAGACTACGCGAAAGTGGAGAGAGGTAGCGGGTGAAACTTGCAGAGCGAGCTGGGACAATTCTGTGTGATGAGGATAGAGCCTGAACAGATGATGGGTGAGCTAGCGAACCGTCTGAAGAGGTGCACACAGTATATATACTGGTAGTACAAGTCTTTCGCGTCTCGTACATCACGCATGGAAGGAGCTATATCATCGTACCAAACAGGCTACAGCTGTCGGGGTATGACTTGAGCAGATAGCTGCGAAACCACAGTGTAACTCCATAGAAGACAAAAGGGTTCACTGCATCGAATGGCACATTCGGAACTTGGAGGCCGCTATCCATGTTGATGATGAGAAGAACGAACCTGAAACCTATTAATCCTTCTCGGCGTTATAATGCTATTTCATATCAACAATGTGACCCCGCGGGCCACAACTCGGTCCATGATATCCTCTGAACAGACTACAGGGCAGCAACTACGACACCCCAGGCGCCTACTCGACAGCTGAGATTAAATCGTGTGGATGGCCTCACGCAGAGCGGACTGCCCGGCGACATATTCCGGCGTCTGCGTGCACATAGGCTGCCGGTGGTTCAAACGTTCAACGTCCATCACCCGCTTCCAAACCGGTACCCAGCATCTTTGGTAGGCACATTCCCTATGCTAAACCGCCGCACACCGTCCAAGATGTGGCAACCTCACACGGCGGCCTCGAGCACCGTTGACCGACAGCGACAGCCATAGCGGCGCACGGTGAGCCGGGAACCCTTCGACGCACTCTCCCTCGCTTGCCTGCATGCGCAGCTGACTCGGGCCCAAGAGTGGCTCCAGCGCGGGACAGCGAGCCCGGACGTTTGACAGGGCGCGAAGAGTGGGCGAGACGGTGCTCTTGACGTCGAGGGAGAGCACGTGGAGTGTGGGCAACCATTTCGGAGTCCAGGCTCACATCCAGCGACATGGCGGTTGCAAGGCCGAGATAATATCTGTAAGTACTCGCACCGTACGCTGACGCGCTCCGGTTTAAAGCTCAGATATAGGTGGTTCGAACGATGAAGAGACGTCCGTATCACGGTGCAGCACGAGGGAGCGCATCGTGGACGGCGCGGCGTTCCGGGGCATTTGCCCGCTCCGGAAGCCGACGGACCGCATGAATACTCAGGAGGTGCATGGAACACGCCTTCGAGTCACTGGGCTTCCTGCATGGGTGTGTCTGCTCAGGAAAAGATGCACATCGTCGCAGTGAACGTCAAACAGATGAAAGAGGGAGGCCCACCGAAGAATGGGGCGCATCAATTACGGGTCCTCCCCAAAGATATCCGAGTGCATGTGCCTTGCAGTGCGTTCGCGTCGTCCGAACATTGAGCGACAAGGACACAGCCGAGAAACGCAAATGTGCTCAATAAATGGGCAGGTTTCGTTGACAAAAGCGACGTAAATTGTGGTCCTGGCAAGGGCCGCAGGGCAGTACTGGAGGGGTACGCGCGGTGCATGTACGCGGGAGGTACGCTTTGTGTATGTACGGTAGTCCGCTGTAGTGTTCTCGACGATGAGCCTCAGCACCGCCGTCTCTGTGGATAAATCTGTAGTATACGTACCTACTCTAGTCCTGACTAAGGTTGACGATACAGCGGCCTTGTAGCTCAGGTAGCTTGTGTCGCAGCGCGACGTGCATGTTCTGTGCCTCTGATTGGCTGTAGAAAGGCCATCCATCAAGCCGAAAAACGAACACCGTCTGTGACATGTTCTCTTGCGCCAAGACCGGCTCGAGAAACTTCAAATCTTGATGTAGCTTGTGAGGAGACTGCGATGATACACCGCCAGGGGGAACGTCGAGGTTGATGTCTTCATCTAGGTCAGTCTCCTCGCCGAACGGTCCAGGAGGGTGGTGCAACAACGTGGAGGAGATATCATCTAGCAGTACCTTTTTGAGATGTCGCCCGGTATACTGCTGCAGAGAGAGCGCCAGGTTTCTCCAGAAGCTCCACAAAGAGGGTCTGCCCATGTTCTTCTCGTCGCAATCGAGCACGAGTTCTTGCAGATTGGTCATATTAGATATGCACGCGGGTAGGACTTCGATATCTGCAGATTAGAAATCATACAGAAAGATCAGTATTACATGATAGAAGCATCCGCTATGTGAGTTTTGGCATACCTGTAGCCATGCAATGCAAGACTTCGATAGACGGCGCAGATATGCGTAGGAACCGGTTGTCGCTATCCGTCCGACCACGTCCTATCGCACATCTACGCAGCCCTATGCGCCTGATCGAGCGGGTGGTTGACGTAGCGCATAGCCACTGGAAGAGATCCTTCTTCATGTCGGAGTCCAGGCTGAGCATGAGGTGGACAATGGCGGGACGGCGAGCAGGAGCAGCCTTATACAGTGAGTTCCGTTGCTGCGGCTGAGGCCATCTCACATCCCTCAGATCTAGCCGGGAGAGCCGCGACGCTGCTGAAAGCATGCGACAGAATGCATTGAAGGACGGAAATTTGCAGTACGAAAGGTTGAGGATGTGGAGCGCGGGAAACCCGGCGATTGTCGTGAAGGTGCTGGGGTGCGGCGACGGGTCGCTCCAGTCGATTTCTAGCAGGGATAGCGTTTCTAGGTTCGGCAAGTGGCCGGCGAGGTGATGAAGATATGCTGGATCTTCCTGCATGGAGTCGCTCAAGGTAATCTCGGAGATATAGGATAGCCTGGGTCGCGCGGCTGGGGAACGGAGGACCATTGCAAGGAAACGGCGCAAGAATTGAGTGTTGTCAAAGTCCACTCTGTGGAAGAGACAATGCCTGCTAGCTGGCAGCCAACTCGAGCACACGAGTGCACAGGCAAGTAACGTTTTGCGGCGAGTTTTGGTGGCTGGATCAAGCCCAACATATCCGATTATGCGATCGGTAACTTCGGGAGGAATCCTCCGATGCTGCCGCATAAAATAGATCAGATACACCCATGATACGTGAGATGTCAACTTACCCCGAACTCCAATGGCACACATTGTGCGTATCTGAGTAGACCCGGCTCCGCAGTCATTGCAATGTCTTGGCTTGGCTACGGATAAACCACAATAAGCCTCGCCCGGTGGAGATTTGAGGACACGCACCCGAAACAATTGCAAGCAGGGAGACTTTGGTGCAGCCATACGAATCTGCGGACGTGGTACAAATACGCCGCGTACACGACAGTGACAGTTTGTTGTGCCTGAGAACCGTTGCGAAAGCCAGTGCATGTCGAGTCACAGCCAAGAAAGCAGCTTCGAATCTGCCTTGGACAGACAGAGAAGCATGTCATGAGGCGCAGTACACATCAAGCCACAAGCAGTGATGGGAGGTACGCGGCCGTGCAGCCCAAACAGTCACCGTACTACCCCTTCAGCCCAGCCACGCATGATGCACTATGACTATGTTCCATGAATCTGTCTGACAAATGTGTGTAGTGCCATAGGGTGCCGTACCGTACAGCAGACGACTCAACTAGTGCTAATCGGCGCTGTCATGGTTGGGTCCCAGGCTTGTCGTATGGGCGTGCGCGTCGTGCCGATCAACCTCCGAGTGGACGCTAGTGGACTCGGGTGGCCCGAGTCCACCTACAGATCATGATATCTCTGGCAGCTGAGAGGAGTTCCATGACACGATCACCTCGTGTACCAAGTTAGTAGTGAACCACCCGTACGGCGGGGTCTGGTCCCAGTCGAGCGGATGGACAATCAAAAAGCATACCAGGGTATACTCGGCGGGAGTCCGGTGTGATGTTACGGGGTGATCCAGCGGTGTATATATGTATTGAACATGCTGAATCGTCTGTTGCACCTACGAATCTTGTGATTCATATCGGCAACGGTCGATGAAGCGAACGGCGAATAGAGCAGCTATACATACATGTATGCTCACCTAGAACCACCGTGCGGTGCGGGACGATATGTACTGTACACCGTCATACACCCAGTCATCACAGCCTTTTTTTCGCCGCCCGCGTATAGCGCACTTACCTCCCATATGTTGCCACTCGGTGTCACCTTCTCGCTGAGCCTCTACACACAGAGGCTTCAGACCGCTGCGTACAGGCCGCCGAATCACCCTCTTCGTGGGCTCATCCATTCAGCGAACAACGCGAGCGCGTGGTCGGGGATGGGATAACCTATAGGTGAATGGTAAATACAAAATACAAGTAGCATTGATCTCCGAGTGTAGTCACATACGGACTCTGCAGACGCTGTCCTATTAAAGGCTGCCAGTGTAGATGAACGCGCGATGCGCGAGTACGTGGGCAGTGTGCTGTAGCGCTAGACATGAGGTGAAGCTGGGCGGAGACGACTCAGTGAGACATAAGGCCGTCTCTGCCTAGTAACGGGGCGAGCGATTGCTGACCATCTTGCGCACCCGTGCCCCGCGTCTCGAAAACAATCCACAGAGCCCCGCGGGACGTCGGGTGCGCAGTCCTGATTCTCGAACTTGCAGGACAGGCTATGTCTCCGACTATCGACCGTGTCGGGCGGCGACCGGGCACACTGGCGTCCGGGGAGATCTTGAAGCAACAGTGAAGATAGCCAGGACGTAAGACTGGAGTTGTGTGCAGTTTAACGAAGGCAGGACAGTGAGTTTGCCCGTCGTTGGGGCATGAAAAGAGCGGTGAGGCGAGGAGACCATCTGGATGGACACTCACGCATAGCCTTGAGATGAGTCCTTCCGCTCTCGATGCGCTACGACCATGTGGACGAGAGGATGACATCCGGCTCAGAGCAGATGAGGCGGCGGCGGCGGCGGCGGAACCAGAGACCATGGAACGAACGAGTCCGCAGACAAGCTACTCGAGCGAGAGGGAGGTCGGACAACAGTGATCGCGCATGGGAGGAGCTGGTGACGTTCCACCGTACTCGATGACTGCTGCGGCCAAGGAGAGAAGAGTATGCTGTCCTCCACGGATGCTCGCAGAACCGTGTCGTGCGACACCACCCGCCGGCTCCTCGGTACCTGCGTGTCAAATATGAGCATGACCAAGCAAGCAGTGACATGTGTGTGCTCACGCTAAGCGTTCGTCCAGCGATTCGGTGCGTATCCAGTGCGAAGGGGCTTACGGAGCTCGTGCCACTATAGAAATCTGTCGACAGATTGTAGGATGATGCGTCGATGGGGTCCTGCCTTCCGCGCGCGCTGCACACCCGTCGGCGACGGTGTCTTGGGGCCCGAAGGGTGGTGAGGCGCACCGGGGTGTTCTTTCCTGTCTGATAGAGGAATCAGCCTCCAGGTAGTACCGGGCACGCACATATATCCATATCTGATCCAGCTCCCGAGTGTCCGGGTCCAATCTAGCGAGACCGAGGACGTGAAGAAGAGCGCGAAGACACTTCGGTGTGCTGGTCAGACATCACAGAAGGTGGTCAGTAGCGGTGAAATGACGAGGCGTGAGTCATCTCGTCCCACGGAGCGAACACGAAAGAATGTCGATAGCAACGGTCCTTTCAGGTGGCCTTCATTCTTTTGCTGGACACGAGCACGCATCCCTGCCTGTCCTTGACGTTCGAACGCACCAAATCGACACAGAAGTCCTCATGCTGCTGTTCTGAACAGTCGGAAAGCACACTGCAAGCAAGGTTCAGCATCGCGTGATCATAGAGCGCGCGTGGAAAGCCCCTCATACTTGCTGACATCGCAGGCCGAAACATAGCGCAGCGTCTCACGACGTCTTGCTATCTTACTCCCACAGAACGGGGCGCTGTTTTCCACCCCCTTCTGCGCTCGCAGGTCTGCCAGCCCAGAGGCGCTGCAGCGCGCCGTCGATGCGGCCGCTGCCCGCTCTCCAGTGTCGCTAGCAGAGAGACGGAGTGCAGTCTCGGAGGGCCCAGCCCTCCGCCCCGAGCATCTCGATTG
This sequence comes from Daedaleopsis nitida, assembly GCA_022606115.1. NCBI lineage: Eukaryota > Fungi > Basidiomycota > Agaricomycetes > Polyporales > Polyporaceae > Daedaleopsis > Daedaleopsis nitida. The sequence goes on along the minus strand of JABYQM010000005.1, from coordinate 3,266,974 downwards.
ACTAGAGACGTGCGAGGAGCAAGCGATAGGGCTATAGGGGAGGATGCGATGCAAGCCAAAAGGGACTTGGACTCACCGTGATCACAACTGCATTGCAGGAGCACCTGCAATAAGGCAGAAATAATCGGCGGCGGCGCAGAGTCCTTTGACTGTGATAAGCAAGGGCCAAGGAGAAAGGGAAGCACTTGAAATCATGATTGTCGCGTGGGCGAAGATCACAGACACAGGGAGAAAGAACACTTGAGGGCCTGGAACAAATAGAGACGCATCCGGCATGACATTGTCGATGTGGTGAACTCGATACTGGCGTACGGAAGTCTGGACTGGCGTGGTTCATGGAGGACGGCCTCGTTTTGCAGTTCTGGGTAACATATGGGACTGGGATCGCCAGCGATGGGACTTTCGCATGAAAGGAGGGAATACGACGGACTGTTGGGAATGCGAGCAGTGAGACTTACCTCGCCTTACATGACTGCCAGTACAAACGTTCCAGTTCGCAAAGTCTAAGAAGAGAGAGCGGATCAACATCTCCTGTAGATCTTCTCGAGCGGAAGGGGAGGCACGAGAGGCAGGGTTGGTCGAGAGAAGATAGGATGCGTACCTTGCAGTATTTGGACAACCTACGAACAGTAGTCAGAGCCTCTCCATCGCCATCCAGCCGCGTTGTCCGGGATCAGAAGGAGTTTTGCGCAGAGGCTGTGGGTGTAAAGCTTGTGTACATCCATGTCGCATCGGAAGATCGGACAACGGGTGAGAAGACTTTGTCAATTCCAGGTAGGCCTGAAGAGTCTGAGCGGCATAAGTTGACTGAAGTACTGAGCCTCTCTCCCATAGCAAGATCACTAAAAGGACGCAGACTACAGAGATTTGAGAGTAGAGAGGAGAGAGAGCTGAAGGAGACCGCGGCCGCGGCAGCGCTTGAGCAACACTCGCGAGCGCTCTGACTCTCGCGTCATCCCCAGATTCGCACGGTCTGCCAACGCTCTCTCGATTATAATCACCCGCAGGCTAGACTGCGCAAATCCTATCTATTGTTTCTCCTGTCGTGCTGCCTCGTGAACAAGTGCTATGGCTCAACGCGCCAGGATCCGCACCTGAAGCACTCCCCTGGAATACAGCTCTGGAAACATCTCCTGAATCTTTAGTCCGAAACACCTCGCTAACTTTGCCTCCTGCAAGTTCGACAACCTGAACGCGTCACGTTTGCCGTCCGCCAGGCCCCATTCATCCACTTCCTCCTCGAATCTGAATGTATCGCGCTTGAATTTGTGTCTGCCGATTTTGTTTTTGTCGGATCTCCAGTCAGAGTCACGGTCCCACCGATCCTTGGCATCGCGATTGGCTCTTGAGACTTCCACCGCCAATTCGAAGGCTACCTCCACGAATCCGGTCAGCATATCGCCCGAAAACACCGGCCCCAACCGGTCCATCTCGTCGTTCATCTCCAAACAGACCACCACAAAGTGCTTGTTCAGTGGCTTAGTCGAAATGACTAATATGTCAAATACGACCCGTGCCTTGACACCGGTGAAGCAGAGTCTCTCGAGATGGCGGAGTCCTCGGGGCAGGCTGAGAGCCGCCACGATATCGCCCCAGCCACTACTGTCCCCGTCCTCGATGTCGATTCCGAGCTTGAGCTCCCTCAGCTCGACCATCTTTGCAACTGGCAATCGACTGAAGCCTACATGATGACGGATATTCAATCAATCATGATCAGACTCGCAGCGGACATTTGTTGAGACCTACCTGACTTGAACGGAGCCTGAAGGCTGGTCAGACGGCCAGCTGCTTCGCGGAGGAAACGAATCACACTGTCTGGCCATGGCTTTGACTGACTCGCTAATGGACCCCATACGCACTTGATGGAATCGCGTGTCGGTGTCGTAGCAAGCCACTCGAAGAGATCGCCAAATTCGGGGAAGCGATCAGACTTCTGCGTGATCCCGTAACTGATAGTGACGATGGAGGAGCGTCCGCAGCGGCCATTGAGTTGTGTCGTGTGCTGCGACAAAGGCCAGCTAACGTCTACTAGATCGAGGGTATGGAGGCGTGGCAGAGCTGAGAGCATGCGGCAGAACGCGCTGAGTGACGGAAACTGGCAGCGGTGCAACGCGAGTGATGAGAGTGCGGGGAATGTGGAGAACATCCTGAATGTGGTGGGATGGGGGGCCGGCGGTGGCATCCAGTTGCTCAGCGACAGATCCTCCAGGTGAGGTAGGTGTCCCGCAAGCTCATGGACGAACAGCAGGACGGAGCTCCCGTCACCACCGGATGTGTCGTCGTAGAATGGAAGCATCTGCAGACGGAGATGGGTGGTGTGCACAAGCCAGGGTCGCATGAGCTCTGAGCGGATGACGACGGCTCGGAAGAGTGGGTATTGCCTGCGGTTGAGCCGTATGGCACGGAAGAGGCCGAGTCTACTTGCAGGCAGCCAGTTTCGACACACGCGTGCGCAGCTGACTAGTGTCCGGCAGTCCAGGTCTACTGCAGCATCGAGGTGGGAGATAACTTTATCGGATATCTCGGGAGGGATGTACAGGTCCTACCGACGCACGATGTCCACATGCCACTGTCAACAATCGGTATGGAATGCAAGGACGATGTATCGTCGTACTTACATTGTCGTCATAAGAAGGTGGCGGCCCGAGATCCTCGATCATGCTCATTCAGTTCAGGTAGATAAACCTGGTAACGATTGCTGTATCCCGCTCTGCTTACTACAGAATATCAGGCCCTATCGTCAACCCGGGACTATGAGGGAACACTCACATTGGGCGTTGGCTGTTCCCGTACCGACAATCGAGGCTAGAGAACCAAGCCCGGTATGTATAGTGCAGCGGTACAGGTAGAGAGTCTCTCTATAAGCTGGATCCAGTACAGAGCAGATTTAGAAGCATACCAAAAGTCTTGTCGATATCGGCAGCAGGTGTGAACGACGTGCAGGATGCACCTAGGAAGCGGTGTACCTATAATGCGACCTCTGTCAATGTCAATTAACCGTCTATTCTCGTCGATTACGATGCTGATGACCCAGTCTCCCACGGTCACGAGGCAATCTGGTCCGTACTTAACAAGCGCCGCGTGTTCTCTCAGTTTTCAAATTTTCACTTTCCCTCGGACCTCCTCCTCTTGTTGACTCATCACTCTGCCCTGCTCCTCGCGTCGTCTGCAGATACCGCACACGAAAACGACTACCACCAAGTATGCGACATCCTGCTATCCTCAGAACTGGAAATCATTGGGCCGTCCGATCTCTGCGGAAGCGTCTCTGGACTCTAACATCCACACCCAACCACGATATTGTCTGTGATCCTCAACATCGAGTTATGAAGTAGGGCCAAGGTGAGTACTGATTGTCTCCATCAAACCCTTCCACCTGCTTTGCGATCGCCCTATCGCTCGATCTCTGCGTGCCATTGGCTATCCGGAGGTGGAAGAGTGGCCCTCTTCCACGACTGCAAGCTCGAGAATTGCCTCGATCCAACGTCCGTGCGCCAGTACCGTCCGTTGCCTCGCCGATGGACGGTCGCGTATGCGTGCGGGTTAGCTCCGTAGATCGGAGCCTCTGCCATGTTTTTCGGCGGAGGAGGCACCCCGATGGAACGTCGGGTGATAGAGCGAGACACTCCCCAGTGTCCCTCCGTGGCATGTCGCAAGCAATTGCGGCATCCACGCGTCCATGATACCAGGAAAGTCCTGGCCGTTGCTGCGAGTTGCTTGCGGGCATCATCGCAACCTGCGTACACCAGCGCAGCATGGTCTCGTGCTGCAGTCATCGAGTATGAGGGGCTTCCTCGTCGACAGTCCCATGTTTCGTGCAGTCACATCCACCACGTTATGGTCCGTTGTATACCACGCACTGACTTCATCGCTCGTCCACACAGCTGAGCTCAGCCATGAATACTGGATGTCGCACTCGCCCAGTGGCGCATGGTCCTCAGGCTCTCCTCCTGGACAAAGTAAGAACCTCTCTTCATTGTTTTCTCCCCCCCTTGCTCCTTGCGGTAGCCCTATCGCTCGATCTCTGGCTGCCATCGTCAACCGGAGGTGGGAGAGTGGGCCCTCTTCCACGACTGCAGCTCGAGGATCGCTGGATCCGACATCCGTGCGCTAGTATTGTCCGTCGCATCGCCGATGGACGGTCGCGTATGCGTGAGGATTTGCTCCGGATGCCGGAGCCTCTGCCACGACGCATGGCAGGGGATGCACCCCGATGGTCCATCGGGACAGAGTCGGCGCTGCTAGCGCCGCTCCGTGGCACGTCGCACCTGCGGCGTGTTTCCACGTTTCATGAACCCAGGAGAGTCCTGGAGGTTGTTGCGAGGTGCTTGCGAGCATCGTCGCATCCTGCGCTTGCCAGCGCAGCATGCCCTCGGGTTGCAGTCATCGAGTGTGAGGGGCTTCCGCGCTGCGATTTCCACTTCTCGCTTCGGATCGATAGCATGTCTCACACTGACTTCGTCTCTCTTCCGTACAGGTAGGCCTGTCTTGTCAGCCACCGACACGATGGTGGTCCCTGAATCCCGGATATCGCGATCACACAGTGGCGCGCCATTCTTGTCCCTGGTGAGTACAGAATCTCCCTCCTCCCCTCCTCGCGACAGCCCTATCGCTCGATCTCTGGCTTTGCCATCGGCGACCCGGAGGCGGAAGAGTGGGCCCTCTTCCGCAACTACAGCTCGAGAACCGCCTCAATCCACCTACGCCGCTCCTCGTGCGCCAGCACCGTCCGCCGCATCGCCGGCGGGATGGTGTCGGCGTACGCCTACGAGTGTGCGGATTTGCTCCGGATGCCGGAGCCGCTGCCATGTAGCATGGCAGGGGAGGCACCCCGATGATCCATTGGGATAGAGCGAGCCCATCACGCCGCTCCGTGGCTCGTCACCAAGTGTGACGTCCACGTCTCCATGAACCCAGGACAGTCCTGGCGTTGTTGCGGGGTGCTTGCGAGCACCGTCGCAAACTGCGTATGCCAGCGCAGCATGGTCTTGCGCTGTAGTCATCGAGTATGAGGGGCTTCTCCGCGTTGGACATCCTAATCCGCACCAAGCCCACCGGTGTGTCACTCGCTAACTTTCCCTCATCCCGACAGACTAGCTTCATCGACCATCCCGAGTTTGATGCTACTTCCACGACTGGACAGGATGTCACGCTTAGCCACCCCCATGAGGCACTCAGTCGCCCTGTCACGCTCTTAGACGGCCGTCGAGTATAGAGGAGACGCAGTAACACGCCTGAGTGTAAGCGTTTACGTGGCATACCGGCAGAGACCGTCAGGGAGAGCGTCCAACATGCCAGCCTTATGCACCGGTGAGTTATCCTGCTGTACTCCGACACGCTTCGTAGCCTCTTCTCGCTCAAACCGTACACTAAGACACTGCGTCCGGGGCGGAGAGTTGGCCCTCCCGAGGCTGCATGCAGCAACCATGCAGCAACGCTCTGTCAGCGCCTCTAGAGCGCGGGCCGCGGCCGTGTAGACGGCTCGCGTGGGTCCTCTCGAGGTCAACAGACCTGCGAAGGGGTAGAGATTGGGATTCACAATGATACGTTCCTTCCCTCGACCCCGGATGGCAGGGCGTCTCATGTTCGTGTGTCGCCACCGTATGGACCGTCCGTTCGCGGAATCCTTCTCGTTGTCTCTCCATCCTTTGCTGTCAATGTTTGTATTCCTGCGTTGACTCACTATCCTCCTGCCTGCAGGCTTCCGCTCTCACTAGCGCGACGTCCCGCTCCATTCTCCGACGCTTCGGTTGCGATCCATATCAGGGAGCGGTGGTAGCACTACGCCTCGGATCTCTTATAGTTCACGTGGGTAGATGCTGAGATGCGGTTCAAGGAAGTGCACGGAAGGACCCCCGCTCCGCGAATGGAGTCTGTGAGAGACCGACGGCTCACCTGTGCGCTCGTTACGAACGAGTAGCGGGAATCGCGAGGACGTGGACAATGTGACCGTAGAACGATGCGAGCAGGCCATACTCACAAGATGAGGGGTCCTATGTACGTGCCGCGTCTGGTCTTTTATTCGAATTCTAACGCTACGCAGTACCTGAAGTTATTAAACGCCCGTTGCAGTGTTCTTTCTTTGGAAGCGACTCGGACGAGCACGCGTTTCACTGAACGACCCCAAGTACAAGAGTCCCCGGGACACATCGCACGCGCCAAGGTATGGGATCGACGAGCCCAGTACCGAATGCAGCGCACTGAGATTCGCTCCAGGTACTTACAGATATCCACATCCCATGTACCCAAGCGTTCGCAGAATTACATCGGACACAGCCGACCCCTAGAATGAGTTTTTATCGGCGGTCTGCCATCATAGGAGGGCCGCATCCGGACCCAGAAGAACCTCGGCGACTCGGCGTCTATATCCTAGTACAACCGTCCTCGGTATCCACGCTCTAACTTCCGGAACCTTCTCAGGTGTCGGCCGTCTACTAGCTTTCGACATATAAACAAGCACCTGTCGACTCCAATCCCGTCTACCAGCAGGTTCTCCCCTCGCCTAACTTCGCAAGACGGCATACGGGTATCCAGGTACGCACACGGCTCAATGCCATATACATACCTGCCCGTTGGCCTGTATTAGTTTTCCCGCGCGGACAATGGGATCTGCCCGTGTACCACTACGCCCAGCTCCTTGGGTGCCTGCGACGGGATGGTTTATAGGCAAGGTGGGTGTGCTGTCAGGTCACTGTCCTGCGTCCACTATGCCCCCTCGGTCACTCGACGATGTTCCGTGTCGTTAGCGTCGTCGTCTTCCCAGTCCGCATATCCGACACCACATCCTACTCCTCTCTCCCGGAGAGACCCCTCACACAACGACCACCAAGTAACAATCACGGTTACGGTTACAGTCACCGCCGACTCGAACATCTGGATGGGCCAATTCCCATCCGCGTCACAAAATGCGATCCCGCCAGTAGATGGACACATATACAGCACGACAATGCCAGACGACTGTTCCATGCCTGAAAGCTCCCCTAGTGTCTCCGTAGTCGTCAAAGAATCGTCTACAACCGCGCTCAAATCAGGCATCGTCGGGGGATGCGTCGCCCTCCTCGGGCTCCTCGTTTTCGCATCGGCTCTGTGCGTCCTCCGCCGGCATCGTCGCTTGCGCTCGCAGGCACTCAGGCCTTGCCGTGACGGTAAGCATCCGCCTTCAAGCTTCATTCATATCTTCGCGCCCCATTGACAAGTCGTTCCCCAGCTGAGCGTGGCCTGCTGCGGTCCGCGTCCGCCTGCCGCTCACGTCTGACCGCGAGCCCGTACGTCATCCGCCCGTGCGTGGACCTCGTGAAGGATACCACAAGTACCGGCTATTCCCCCTCGACTCTGCCATCGTCCCTGTCCGTGTCGTCGTTTCCCCGCCCGCGCTCGTCTCCGCTATCCTCAAATCGCACTACCCTCGCACATTCTCCCAGCTCGGCCGCTCGCAGTCATGGTGAGCCCGAGAGGGCGTCCTCGGAGTTCCCGCCGCCGTACTCGCTCCTCCAAGCGCTGCCGCACTCGCCGCGACCGCTGCCGCCCACTCCCCCAACGCCGCCCGTGCCGCCCAAGGAGGCGCGCTGGAAGGCGACGCGGAGCGTCGTCGACAATCTGCGGTCGTCGCGCGGGAGCGGAAGCGGGACGTGGAGATCGCGCGTGGATGACGCACACAGCATGGGTGGCAGCGCCAGTAGTGGCGCGACGCCGGAAGACGAGCGACGAGGGGGTGTTAGGAGCGATAGCGATGGGAAGAAGAGGGCGAAGCAAAAGCCAGAGCTGTCCATCAACATCCCGCCAAGATCCGGGCATGGGCGGGGGGGTCAAGAGCTCACTACCGAGTAGGGTGCGTCTGTCCACTGTCACTGGCAAGGCTTCGCGGCGCGAAGCTGGCCGCTGACTTGGCCCAGCATAGAGACGGCGCGGCGTCCTATTTATTCTTACATATACTTACGGAGAGCATCCAAACTGCTGTACATCACATTCAGGACTCGAACTGGCGCATTATCAGTCACCTTCGCACGCACATTCGCACATACGCATTACATTCCCTAGCTAGCAACACCCCACTTTCGTTGGATACCCATGTACTTACCCATACTACTCGCTGATAATCGAACAGGACTCAGACCTTGAAGCGGATAGCGTCGTCAGAGACACTGAGCATGTGTGGCGAGCATGTAACGACGACTCGGACTCAAACGGGCTACTTTCGTGGAGTCACGCGGCAGGAGCGGAACCAGGAAATGTCAAATCCGCTCAAACTTCGTGCCTACCAATACTACCGATCATCGTACAAGGGTGAGTGTCTGCCTTTCCACGATTCTAGCTGTCATTGAACCCACTTAACCAGCTCTTCCCAATACGCCTTCCCCTCCACCTCCGCTCTCTCGTCCAGCGTCCGTGCACACTCCGCACAGACGCTCCCGTACAAGTGCTTCCTCCGCGTCAGACGAAGTCCGCCCAGCGGGTCCGCCTGCCACGCGTCGTCCTTCTCCGCGTGCGCGCGCGCGCTCTCTCAAACGAAACCATACACGCAGTCCGGCTTTTGAACACCGACCTGTTCACGCACGACGCACTCGGTTCGCAGGCGAAGACCTTCGTCGCGATCGCGCGGGCCTGCGTGATGAACCTCTTCTGCAGCGTCCAATAGAGTTCGACGTCCGCGTTGCTGAGCCGCTCGAGCGTCCCGTCCGCGCGCGGGTGCCCGCTCAGGAGGACGGCGGGCGGGAGCTGGCAGCAGAGGTAGATGGCGGAGGGGAGCGTGTCGGACCATGAGACCGTCCGGAAGAGGTTGACTGCCTCGATGGCGTCGTTGGCGTGGAAAGCTGCTGTCGTGCCCTGCGTTCCGAGCGACGACGCTGTCCTCCCAGTGAGCAAAGGCGTCGGGGAAGAGGTTGGCCAGACGGGATTTTGTCTCTTCGAGGACGAAGTGGACTTCGTACTTTTGCGCGAGGCGTGCGGCAGCGGCGAGATGACCAAACGACAGTCCTCCCATGGCCGTGGGTTTCAAGTAGCTGGGAGCGGGCCTGAGCGGCGGGATCGTGTGATGCTGGAACGCATAACTCTAGACGACATTCACTCACTCGTATCCATCGTACAAGATACGGAGGAGATGCTTCACATCGTGCGCAGAGTCGGATGTGCGCACGACGGCGCAGCCCTCCGGGACGTCCTCCAACTGAAAGTCGACGTCCGGCACATCCGCGAGATCCAAGATGACGAGGAGCAGTGTCGCGCGATCATGCTGCGGTGAACGCGGAAAGAGCTTCGCTCTGCGATGACGATGAGGGTGCCGTCGCTACACTAGACATCCGTATCTTGCTCGACGTCGGTCCATGTCTCCTCCCGTCGGTCCTCACCGGAGTGTCGAGAACACATATCAGGAGACCGTGAGGTCTCTCTGCTTGAGGGAGCAACTGAGCAAGACCTTAAGCCATCAAATCGAGCGGGAAGCAGTAAATAATAGAGCTTACCTCGCATAGTAGAGGCGTCCTGGGACCGACTCAGTGCTCTTCAAGACAGCAGCGGCGGGTCAAGAGGAGAGAGCGTTCAAGGCGGCTGATTCAATGTATAAGGTTTGCTGCAGCACCTCCGGACCAGAGTCTGGCAAATTGGTCATGCCGAGGGTCCTGACGGACCGCCTTGGGCCGCGCAGCGGCCCAAAAGGCTGCCCAGGGTGGTCCGAGGGTGCGCGCCGAAGGCGCGCCCATTCTGTCCACCAAACTGACCTCTCTTGCGAGATTTCTGGACATAAACATCAATACAGCTAGCATAGCGTCTGCCTTGCATTAGTAGAATATGTCAGACTTTTCTTCCGCTGCGCGGGCCTTTAGTTAGAATGCGCGAGCGACCAGAAGCTTCGTGTCAAAAAGGCGATTTTTGTCCGCTTCGCGGCGGCGCGTCCGTAAACAGTAGTTATATCAAACTTCTGGCCGTACACGGTCGGTGCTTGAGCTCTGCCCAGTCAACTATCTCCCTATACATCATGTATGCTACTGGACTAGGCAGCTTAAGCTCAGAGTCTTACTTACTAGTACTAGTTCGATACAAAATATAGCATAGACTCATAGTACTAGCATTATGATCCGGAATTTCTCGTAACTCGCATCAGTAATTACCAAAATCTCTGGCGCGTCTGAATGTCAGGCGCCCGGCGCTAAAACGACGATTTCACCATCCGGCGTACTGACCTGCGGGTAGTGTTGCTCTCCGGCATGCGGGCGGGCTGAAATTTCACAGAGGGCGAGCAGTGAACCTGTGCTAATGAATACATGTACTCGTCCACTCGTCAGTTCCATATTGACCGGGTGAGAAGCTGCATACCTGGAGCCATCAGTCAGGAACAGTGCTTGGATTTTATAAGCCCTCCGGGGCAAGTTCCTGAGGCAAAACAATATTCAGCACGTTCTATGTACATTAGCAGGCTTGTGTGTAAGTTTTCGAAGCGAACGGTGCAGTGGATGGCAGGATATCGAGAGGATGAGTGTCGAGAGGGAAAATGTCTGACAAGGCGTCGGACCGACGTCTGACATCTGAGATCAGATTGTGTCTGAACTGATCTGATCGGTGTCTGAATTTGTCTGAAATGTCTGTATCAGACATTTCAGAGATTTTTGTAATTTCTGATGCGACTTGTTATAGTCCTCAAAAGCTACCTCAAACCACCACATTGGTCTCTACTTCTACACAGCACACTCAAAGCACACTTAGGACCCTTACAGCTGTTATCATATTGATAGGCCACATCGTACTTTTGCATAGACATTCGGCTCTGGCGGAGTTGCCTGGCAAGTCCCGGACGGTGATGCGACGCTCCTGCCGCTGCTCTGCCGTCTGACCAACCTGTCGCAGGCATCGTACGAGTACGCTTGAGGTGACTCAAGCGCTCACTTCTCCGCGAACTCCGCCGTAGCCGAATATCTATGCTGAAGTACGTTGTGGCCTATCAATATGATAACAGCTGTAACGCGAAAATCCCTTCCCTCGAAGGCTCATGAAGCACTAGAGGAAGACCAAATTGTATACCTTTTGGCCCGGTCATGTGACCTTACCCTCAGGTTAGGGTTGGATTGGTCTTTGGTCTGTTGGACCAAACTGGACCAACCAAACTGGACCAAAATCGGTCGGACCCTCGCCATGGCGGAGTTACCAATAATCCATTTAACATTGTCACGTGCTTCGTCTTCAGACTCTGGGTAACTCCGCCATGGCGAGGGTCCGACCGATTTTGGTCCAGTTTGGTTGGTCCAGTTTGGGGTAACTCCGCCATGGCGAGGGTCCGACCGATTTTGGTCCAGTTTGGTTGGTCCAGTTTGGTCCAACAGACCAAAGACCAATCCAACCCTAACCTGAGGGTAAGGTCACATGACCGGGCCAAAAGGTATACAATTTGGTCTTCCTCTAGTGCTTCATGAGCCTTCGAGGGAAGGGATTTTCGCATTACAGCTGTTATCATATTGATAGGCCACAACGTACTTCAGCATAGATATTCGGCTACGGCGGAGTTCGCGGAGAAGTGAGCGCTTGAGTCACCTCAAGCGTACTCGTACGATGCCTGCGACAGGTTGGTCAGACGGCAGAGCAGCGGCAGGAGCGTCGCATCACCGTCCGGGACTTGCCAGGCAACTCCGCCAGAGCCGAATGTCTATGCAAAAGTACGATGTGGCCTATCAATATGATAACAGCTGTAAGGGTCCTAAGTGTGCTTTGAGTGTGCTGTGTAGAAGTAGAGACCAATGTGGTGGTTTGAGGTAGCTTTTGAGGACTATAACAAGTCGAGTTACGAGAAATTCCGGATCATAATGCTAGTACTATGAGTCTATGCTATATTTTGTATCGAACTAGTACTAGTAAGTAAGACTCTGAGCTTAAGCTGCCTAGTCCAGTAGCATACATGATGTATAGGGAGATAGTTGACTGGGCAGAGCTCAAGCACCGACCGTGTACGGCCAGAAGTTTGATATAACTACTGTTTACGGACGCGCCGCCGCGAAGCGGACAAAAATCGCCTTTTTGACACGAAGCTTCTGGTCGCTCGCGCATTCTAACTAAAGGCCCGCGCAGCGGAAGAAAAGTCTGACATATTCTACTAATGCAAGGCAGACGCTATGCTAGCTGTATTGATGTTTATGTCCAGAAATCTCGCAAGAGAGGTCAGTTTGGTGGACAGAATGGGCGCGCCTTCGGCGCGCACCCTCGGACCACCCTGGGCAGCCTTTTGGGCCGCTGCGCGGCCCAAGGCGGTCCGTCAGGACCCTCGGCATGACCAATTTGCCGGATTATTGATCCGGGTACAACAGGCCTGGGCTGTCATGCTGTTGTGTTCGTAGACTGTGCCCGTCAAACATGGTAATCCAGGATGACTCGAAGGTGATCGTTCTACGCAAAGTCGTTCAGTAATATCTCACTTGCCCCATTGGGTGGTCGGAGTTTCGCCAAGATGAAATGTACTAGAAAGTAACGCCCACGGTTATAAGCGACCGCGCGTCTTTGTAAGTCACTTCCAACCACCATCCACCGGCGGCCAGATGGCCTCATAAAATCCTCGTTCGACCTCCTCAAGTCCGGCTCGCCCCCTCCCAGTCTTTGACAGTACGCTGCTCCCCGTCTTTTTGCGTCGTGCCCACCATGGCTCGATCCACATTATCCGCTCACACTCCTCCAGTACCAGACGACCAGTTCGATATCATGTCGACAGTATCGGAGAAGCAGGACCCGCTCAAGCGGTCGCTCGCAAAGGATGTCGTCCTCATCTGCACCGTTACCCTGGCCATGATCCTCAATGTGGGTCCATCTTTCCTTCGCACGCGCCGTATGACGTTCTCACCATCAGCCATTTTAGACGGCGAACACCACGGCTGCGTTCATTGCGCTCCCAGTCATCGGTGTAGAGCTCAACATCCCGGAGTCCAAGCTGCAGTGGATCATCTCTGCTTTTTCGCTGAGCTCGGTGTGTGCGACGTGGCTCGGCCTTCGTCGGCCGACGTGGACTGACCGAGACCCGATAGGGATGTCTCCTCCTCTTCCTAGGTCGTGTCGCGGACCTGTACGGACGCAAGATGACGTTCATCCTCGGATGTGCTTGCATGGGAGTATTCGGGCTCGCATGCGGCTTCGCCCAAGGTTGTTCGCAATGCATCGCCGATCCGTTTCGGGGCTCATGGTGTCATGCTTCTAGATGATATCACCATCGACATCCTGCGTGCATTGCAGGGACTTGGTTCTGCAGCTGCTATCCCAGCCGCGGTAAGTCCTCTTCCGCACATCACAGGTCATCAGGTGGCTTCCGAACCGGGAGTCGTCAGCATCTCGACTGTAGACGCCAGACTTGTTCCGTGGCCTCGCGCGCGACTCGCCGGCGGAAGCATGGTCAGCAACTCGTTGCAGCGTGGTATAATACTGCGGACTAGGCAGCAGACAAGCATCTGGTAGCCGCCCCGGTATCTGCACGCTGCCGACATTGCTATCGAACGAATCCTTGGCACTGTCGCCAGCGTGCTGCATAGGGGCTATGCACGAGAGTCGCTGCCTGTCCGCAATGCAGGACTCCCCACCTCCTAGGACTCACAGGCAGCTTCCTTTTCCACATTCCGCGGCGGATGCACGACCAGCACCGGTCGCGGTGTGGATATCGCCCACGCCAAACATGACTACGCAGATGACCGTTCTCCTCTAGGCGCTACAGTCTACACGCTGCTTACATCGCTATCCAGCGAACGCTTTGCAATGCAGCCAGCATGTCATCGCTGTGCACGAGGGGTCCGTGATCCAGCGGCTCCCCACCGCACACGGGGCAGTTGAATGTGCTGACTCCGATCTGGCCTTCATTTGCGATATGCGTGCTCATCGTTTTGACAGCTCGGTATCCTGGCCCACAGCTTCCCACCGTCTCGCATCCGCTCCATCGCCTTCGCAACATTCGCCGCTGGGGCGCCCGTCGGAGCGGCGATAGGAAGTACATTGGGAGGAGTGCTGACCCAGCTGACAGCGTGCGTGCTGCAAATCACCGCTCGATGACTCAGTCCTGACATACCGCACAGTAAGACATGGCGCTCGACGTTCTGGCTTCTGACAGGGCTCAGCGCGCTGTGCTGTATCGGAGCCTTCATCTCTATTGACAAGGACGTGCCATACGCTTTGGGGGATCGGTAAGCGACTGTATACACTGATGTGGTCAGTAACTGAGGAGAGCCAACCAGCCGCATCGACTGGATTGGGGCGCTCCTGGTCACCGCGGGGCTGACGTTTATCGTGTTCGTCCTGAGCGATGGAAGCACCGCTCCGAACGGGTGGAAGACAGGCTGTCAGTACTTCCCCGTCCGTCCTCGCTTATACAGCCGCTGACGCCGCCTGCAGACATCATCGCGCTCCTCATCGTCGGCGTGCTCTTCCTCGTGCTTTTCGTGCTCTGGGAGCGCTTTCTCGAGCGCATCCACACCGCCGTGGATGACGAGGCAAGCGCAGACGGGAACGCGGCGGCGCTGCGCCAACGGTGGTGGACGCCGCCCCCGATTATGCCCGTCTCGATCTGGACGCGGGCGCGGGGCAAGATGGCGGTCATGCTCGCCATCGCGTTCCTGGAATGGTGCGCGTTCAACGCGTTCACCTTCTGGCTCACCGTGCGTTTCCCTCCCATCTCGCGGCGTGGCATCGCGCTGACGGTGTTTCCGGCAGCTGTACTACCAGGACTACGAGCGGCGGAGCCCGATTCTCACCATGGTCCGGCTGCTGCCCATGTTCGTGACGGGCGTGGCGTGCAATGTCGTCATCGCGCTCGTCGTCGGACGTGTCGACGTTGTCGTCCTCATCGGTACGCCCGCCGTCTCGTGCCAGATGAATTTCCGCTGAGAGCTCCCCACCCCCACACAGTCATCGGGACGCTGTTCACAGGGGTCGCGAACCTGCTCATCGCGGTGATCGTGCCCTCGGCGCCGTACTGGGCATTCGGCTTCCCCGCCGCGATCCTGAGCGTGTTCGGCGCCGACTTCGTGTTCGCCAGTGGCACGCTCTTCGTCGCCAAAGTGTGCCAGCCGCACGAGCAGTCCGTCGGCGGCGCGCTCTTCCAGACGCTCACGCAGCTGGGCACCGCCTTCGGGCTCGCGATCTCCACCGTCGTGTACAACGCGACGCTGCAGCAGCGGTCGGAGCAGCTCGGCGTCGAGGTCGACCCGAACGGAAACGCCAGCAACGCCCCGAGGGAGGCGCAGCTCGTCGCGTATCAGGACGCGATGTGGACAGGGTTTGCGTTCGGGCTGTTCGGTGCGTTCTCTCCCGGCTCGGACCGCGGCAAACACGAACTCGCTGACGGTCTTCGAATGCAGGTGCGATCCTCGCGGCAGTCTTCTTGCGTGGAGTGGGCGTCGTCGGACATCGTGAGGGCAAGAAAGAGCCCGGCAGCGATAGCACCGTGAACGACGTCGAACCAAAACGCGAGGATCAGCAACCACCGGTGCGTTGGATTCACCTCTTCAGAGCTCTTTGTCCTTCCGTCACGGCGGCGGGGTCCTTCATTATCTCATTTCCCTGCGGCGCCCGCGTGAAATCCTCGGACGTCGAATGACCAGCTGGCAGTTATCGTGTGCTCGTCGCGTCTGACTAACCATTCCGTCATCCAGGTCAACACGACTGACTAACAATCTCTGGCTTTGTTATTCCCCTCGCGCCTCCTCACCCAACCACGTCATCAATCAAAGCCAGTTACAAGGTTCGCGCCAACTTGAAGATTCCCGAGTACCGCCGCTACTGTATCAATCTCTCCCTGTCCGTATCGTATCGTATCCTGGGTACACCGGTGCTCACGCTCTGGTCCCTTCGCACCGATAATGCAGCCATCTCAAGACTTCATAGACTTCATTCTTTTCTGGATCCGTATCGCCCATGTCCTGCTCGCTTTGTATATGTACACACCTCGCACCTCGCATAGAGTACCGCTCACCCAATGGATAATGCACGGGGTGAGACACTGCCGACCATGTCATCTTCGCTCTGCCTGCCTGAACGTGCACGACTCACGTACGTACGAGCTCAACATCAGTGCGAGGAAGGATAGCTCTATTAGTACACTACTGTACGACGACGGGCGAACTGGAAGTGCGTGTGGCATCCGTGTGCAGCGTAAAGAGGGAGGGTGGGGCAGCTGCAGGGCACAGTGCAAGAATACTGGTATCGGTATCGGTATCGACGTACGTGAACAGTCCGTGAAGCAAAGTCATGCCAAGAAACGAAAGTGTGACTCGCCGCTCAGCGCGGCAGCGACGAGTACGACGGCGGCCCGTGCGCCGTGTCGCTGCTCGCCGCCGCGCCCTCGTACGTCGAGTCCCCCGTTACCCCCCGCGAGTGCCCGCCCGCGGCCGTGTAGAACGTCGCGTCGCTCGCCTCCACCTCGTGGCCCTGGCCCTGTCCGTGTCCGGCCTCGTACGGGTTCGGCATCGGGTCGCGGAACGGATCCGACGGCGGGGACGTCGACACGCTCGGCAGAGGGGGCGGGGGCGACGTCGCTACATATGTCCGCTGCGTCGGCGTGTGCGGCGCTGACATCCGCCCGGGCCCCGGTGGCGGGCTCGCGAGACGCTGCGCCTGCATCTGCATCTGCGAAGGCAGCGCCGGCTGCTGCTGTGCTTGTGGCGTCTGGTAGTATCGCGGTGCTTGGCCGTTCGCGAACGTGTCTGGCGGCGGCGACCCATAGCCTCGCGGTGGCGCTTCGCGCTGGTACGAGACTCCCGACTGCTGCTGCTGCTGCTGCTGGAGACGCGCGCCGTCTGCGAACGGATCGCGAGGAGGGGACATGACGCGCTGCATGGGGATCTGCGACGTGGGCGCAGGGTAGGCGTAGCCAGCACCAGGAGGCAGAGCCGGCGAATGGCTGTACCCGTATCCGCGCTCGCTCATGTTGGCCGGAGGCGGGCCGGGCCGGTGCGGCTGGGGTGCATATACGGCGTAGGTTGGTTGCCCGTACTTCGTGCCCGTGAGCGGAATCTCCGAGTCAGATGCGGCGGGGTTGAACGAGACAGACGTTGTCGACTCGAGCACCGCGGGGTTCCCGTACGGGAAAGCAGGAGCAGGAGCGAGGCCCATCTTCGCCTGACGTGCCTTGCGGCGGTCGTAGATGACTTGCACTTTGACCTTGTTCATCTCGTTGTAGATGTACCACATCGCGCCGATGGTGATGACCGTCGTGACACCCAGAACGACGTCCTTGATGATAGTGTCCGTCGTACTTCCGCCGCCATCCTCGGACTGTTCGAGCGCAACACCGAGGTACACGGTGAGGAACTGCTTCGGCAAGGAGAGAACGGCCGCGATCGAGAACGTCCAGACGCCCATACCGCACGTCGAAAACACCGCGGTCGTGACTATCGTCCTGTCAGTATGTGAATGGACGTACGAGCACTTGTGATCACTCACAATGTCCGGGGATGGCGCTCAGACGCGCGATCAGCGCGATCTTGAACCCTCCCTCGCGCACGACGCGGGCCAGACAAGCATACGATATCTTCGTACGCTCGAGCTTCTCTCCGCGCGCGGCGCAGCAATACTTGAACGCGCTGTTGCTCAAGTCAGCGGCAAGCGGCGCACACTAGATGCCTCACTCACTAGAAGTTGCCCAACTCGCCCAGGAAGGTACCCGCTGCGACAATGCCGAAGCCAATGCCGAGGCCCCACACGAGACCGCAGAGGATCGCTACAATCTCGTGCCCGAAGAGCTGGCGAGATACACGGATAAGTCAGCGTTCCCCATGTGATGGTAGAAGAACGTACCGGAGGGAAAGAGATGACGAAGAGGATGCCGATGGGGATCGTCCACCCAAATGGGAGACTGTACAGAAACGTTAGCTTCCGTTGTAATAGTGTGTGCGAGATCAAGGACACCAAGACGTTGATGAAATACAGGAACAAGGATGTCCATACGATATCGTAGCCAAGGGATCGACCCGCTCATTGCTGCGACACTGCTCGACTTGCAGGTCGCGCATGCCTCATGGACGACAGCCGCAGACAACTATGTATAGATAGCGTCGTCTCTCTAGCGAGAATGTCGTTCAACACTTAGCTCGTTCGAATTTGGTTGGTCGAAGACGACCCTACCCGATGAGAAGAGCATTGGGCAGAGCGTGGTTGTATGGCGTTGGTGTGGGGTCGCAACTCCTCATAACAGATACTCCCGTGTGATGCAATGGATGAACGATGAATACATCCGTCTGCAAGACACCGGCTCCCATGTGTCAACATGAAGCTCGAACGTGCTCGTGCATGGGCCCGCGTCGACGCTACGAGTGATCCGCGATCCCACGCGAAAGCGTGATGTAACACGCAAGAGAGGTCAAGAATAGAGCATAGTCGTAGCGTAGAAATTCCCCGTCCACCACAGCGATCTGTGGTCGTAGTTACGGGCAAGCGCGGCGCCGCGTGTAGAATCAGCATTCTTCGAATGCCCATCCTCGAGCGCGCGCACGTCTCTGTACTGGCATTGTCGAGCGAAGGGGCACCGGATATGTATCCAGCATGCCTCGAAATCCTCGAAGTGCTCATGCTCCACTCCTAGAGCGCGAGCAGGCCTATCATCAGGGATTGCCTAGGGCATCGACACTCGCCGCGTCTTCTCGCGAAATATACGGCAATTTCTCATGGCGGATCACGGAGTGTTCGTCGTACTCGCGCGAGACCGCCGCCGTAGAGTCAAGACAACAATGAGGCGGCGTATGGACCTCTCGGTTCAACCGCCGCCCCATGAGGTCGCGTGTTCGGTAAGGAGGGGTACAGAGGCATGATAACGTAACAGGAAACCGGCAATAACAGGGTACTCACTCTTTCATTTTATCGGCCTGTGGCTTGAGCCAATCGACGATGGTCTTGTGGTAGACGGTGAAGAGGATGACACCAACCAAGCAGATGATGCCGATAACATAGTACCCTGACGGCGCCGTGAGCAGGATTCGAGGATTCGAGGGCAATGGAACGTACATAGCCATTCCTTGCGGAACCAGTAGTTCAACTTCTTCATCGCCTGCCAGTCGAACACGCCGTTCTTCGCGAGCTCCTTTGCCTCGCTAGGCGTCGGACTAGGGGTTCGGTTGATGCCCCGGAAGTCCACAACAGGCCTGTTGTGTCCGCTGAGATTCGCGGCCTCCTTCGCGACGCCATCTTTGTCATGGTCGCTGCTGGAGGTGTCGCTGTCGAGAGAGGCTGCGCTGCGGTTCGGAGGATACCTCCCAGATTGGTTCAGGTTTGCATAGTAGGCGTTCGAGGATGGCTCTTGCGGGGCGTAAGCAGGATAGGAAGAGGCCATCAGTCGGATAGATGGTGTAAAATAGTCCGAAGAGATTGGTCGTCAGAGAAGAGGTATCGCGTCGGACCAGACCAGCCAGTGCAGAACGTGAGGCAAAGAGCAGTCGGGCGTGCGAGAGAGTGATGGAGAGGAAGGAGAAAACAGCGGGAAAGGAGGGGGGAGGAGGAAGAGATGGTTGTTGGGAGGGAACGCGCTTTGCACTTGGCATCCGCGACGCTGCGCCATCGCCTTTTCCCACGGCGCGCATGCTGTGTAACCTGTTCGCACCGCTTCACGCGCGAGCCACCGCCGCAAGCTCTTGTTCAACTCCTCCATCCACCCCGGACGTCTCTGCTCGCGGCAGCATGACATATATCACATCCTTCAAACACACCTTAGGGGTGGCCATTACTCACTACAATCATTCTGCCCTCACCACCGAGCATTGGGCAAGCCAGCCTCGAGTCTCGACAGTCACTACGTGCTATGATGATCCCGCCTCCGAGCACCCCTACTAGTAGGCGACCACTACGCTGCGGATTCAGCTCGAACCGGCGTTGAAATCACATGTCTGTGTAAGCTCTGGTGTTGAGGCTCTGACAATCTGCATAGGTCTTCGACATATGTATATGATGCGGTACGCCGCCCACACTGACTCCCAGTGTTAGAGGTGCCACCCAGATGCTAGGTAAGTTCCTACTACCGAACTTGAAACTTCCTGCGAGTTTGACCCTATGTACATCTGTATCTTGATACTTAGTCTCCCCTAGGCAGACGATGAGGACCTACTGAACGGGGGATGGACGGTCCTTCAACGTTCAACCTTGATACTGTACATCAACGAACACGGCATGATGTGTTATTTGCTGCATACCGAGTCGCACGCAATCCGATCCTGTCCAAACGTCACAGACCTCCCCTAGTCAGCGCCCCATTGAGCCTAAGATTGTGAGGCTCCGCGGATTTATGTTGCTCACTAGCGCTGAACTGGCTGGACAGTGCGTCGGTGAGTTCAATACAGCACAACGAAGTTCCCCTCTCACTGGGAGACTCTAGATGTACGGCTCAGCTTGTGTAGACGTTCACCTCGATGCATATCAGTGCGTTCTGCGTTCAACGTCAACGAGCTGTGAACAGGTCGATCTTACGCCGTAACGGCAGGCAAACGGCAGGTGCATGTGCATAGTACCATAGACAATTTCTTCTCGTTCGAGTTGCGCCTCGGTTTTATTCCCGTACTGGGGTTACACCGTGCGAAGCTGAGCAACAGTTAAAGATGTTACGGTCCGCGAATGTCGTTGCGACGTCATGGATGGGCCATAACAAGCGCAAGAACACAGTCACTGTTCAAGACCTAGTACGTACGTAGCTCATCTCTTCTCATTCAACCTTAACCCATAACAAGTAAATGTCCTCCTGGTCACACCTACGCAATGCAACCTAAGTATTGGGACTCCACCTCGATAGTTGGCTTCTTGAGGATAACCCACCAAGATCTTCGCAACTCTCTCTCCGATCTCAGAACACTCAAGCTACTTGAGGTTGAGCGCTGCATTAGAGCTGCAGCATGACGAACGGCGCAGGTCGGCGGGCGCACTCGTGCAGGCAAGGCTAGAGAATCCCGAATGAACCTGAAATTCGTCCTACAGTCCCGTACCTCCACCTCCTTCGTCCTCTTCTCGAGCCTACAACGCCAGACTCCATTTCCCAACTCAATACGAATCTCCCTCCTCCCTCCAGCCTCCTGCGCAATCCTCCCTGGGAACGACTGCCCACGGACATCCTGCCCTCAGGCGCACTCGCCCGGGACACGGTTGCTGATCATACTCTTCGATGATCCCAAAGTTCGTCGACTCGACGGGACACCCCACCCCCGCGCCGTTCAAATTCTGGAGCGTGTCGATGAGCGCCTCGATGCGGGCCTGCTGGTCCCTCTTCGCCCCGCCCGTCGGCCAGGCCACGGCGATGGTGGGTTTGTTGACGACGTGTCCGGCGGCGACGTTCGCGTTCAGCGAGTCGAGGAACGCCTGTCTGTCTGGGGGGCAGAAGCACGGGATGGTCACGGGCAGGCCGCTGGGGCCGTAGACCCCGTCGCAGGCACTGTGTGTGTGTGAGCAGCGAAAGTTAGCACGACGAACGGCAAACGAGGACGAGGACGAGGGGCAGAAGAGGCTCGTGCCGTGGTGAGACTCTGGCTGGGGGCATATGTACGGGTACCCACCCGTCGCCGTTCACGTCGGTTCCGCGGACTACTCCGAAGGGAGGGACCAGGCTGGGGTCGTCCGCGTCCGCGCCGGTCGATGCAACGGCCACGGTGACAATGACAGACAGGAGAGTAGCGAGCTTCATGGCGGGCTTCAGTGTGGTCACTGCGATGCGAGGGCTGTAGTACTGTGTACTGAGGACACAGAGAGCCCTACGTCGGCGTCGAGTATTTATCCTGCAGCTCCTGCAGCGCCGCACCGGGGTCATGCCGTCCACACTCGCATGTTTGTTGCTCCCGACTCGGATAGTACGGAGGAGAGCAGCAGCATCGTGCCAGCCTGTTGTGCGCCATATGTGACATCGAATGGACAGTGGACGTTTGAGAATTGCACGATGACAGAACCTACTGGGGCAAAGCTTCTGAACGCGGATGCGCATCCACTCAACGCTCGTCGTAGTCATAGGAAACGGACGGTTGGAGTTAGCGGAGCTTTTGTATCCGCCGTCTCACAACTTTTCTTCGACAAGGACTTACGAGTAGCCATCGTTTGAGTGAGGGATAGCGTGACTGCTGTTAGCCCAACCGAGGCTCACTAGAGTACACAGTCGACTGGCCAGCCTCTCACCCATATCCATGGCCTCATCGTCGAGCTGACCTGAATGGAAGCATCAGCCCGGCTCGCCGGTTTATCAATCTTCCCTACAGTGGTGCGCTCGCTGGAGTACAGACCGAGCGTCAGCGTCGACTGTGGTGAACTTGGGATGACAGTTGTATAAAAAAAGCACGACGTACTCTCGGATTCCATGCGATGGCCATGATGATCCTGTGCATGACAACATGGCCTGAGCATAGCAAATGATACTGCTATGTGGAAGTCCAGAGGCGACTCTACGTCGTCGTGGCACCTTCAACCGTACGCGAGAATCAGTACCCGGAGAGATGGGTCTACAAATGCCCGCAAGAGTGGCTCCAGACATCGGATGAGGTATAACACAAACTCTGCTGCTAGCCCGCCAAAAGTCCGCTCGAAGGTGATGTTCCGTTCAACGTGGGCCGTACCGCAGGTCGTCTCAGCCCGTGCGTCATACTTTGCACTGTCACGTTTTGCGGGAGCCGGAAAGTGTCGCATAAGCCCGAAGACTCGCACCATGCAGAGATGACAGCGTTCGCGCCCCGCTCGTTGCGTGACCGTGACCGTGGTCTGCGACTAGTATGACGCTCCGAGCGCGTTAGCACGCTCCGTACTAGTACACGTCAGGCGAGAACACACCATCGTGCACGAACTGGCAGTCTATATGCGCAACCCGACAAAGTCCAAGTACCGTGAAATGCCACACTGAGAGGCCGACACGGGCTGAAGATAACCTAACCTAGGATAGCCACTTGAAGTGATACGTGGCCACCGTCGACATATGTATAATGGCACCGGCATCAGCTACAACGCCGCGTGAATTTTGATCACTTACTATGAATGCCGATGACGGAGATCCAGTATCATATGTATAGCGCGTCCGGACAACGCCTCCCGCAGGACGTTCATGCCATAGTGACTACTTCAAGTCTAGTACTTGCCAATAATCACCCTAGATATCTATGCATGAGACTTCAAGCTTCAAGCTTCAAGCTTCAGAGTCGGCACTAGTAGAAGTGGCGTTCGGGGCTTCATCAGCTCAAGTGAGTGACTGAGCCTGCGACGTGCGCAGACCGTGGTCACGGGCCCGGGCGACCATGACGCGGGAAAAGAAGAGATAAGCGCCCAATGGTGCGCCGGGAACAGCCAGCAGGGAGTCGCGACGTGCGTATCACTATCACGACGTTGGCAAAGGTTCGTGAGGGCGATCAAATCGTCCAACTTGCGAAGCTCAGAGGGCCCGATGTATGTACACAACGCGATGCGGCTCATACATCATACATCAGACTAAGCATTCCGAGAACAAGGCCAGTCAGCGTACTGATCACGGCGACGGTCACCAACCACTTGACGTACCATGCGCCGCTCTGATGATTGATCTGCGTTGTTGTGCAATCACTCTGGGGGAAGCGGGGGATCAGAGGAATCTGCTGATGCGTGTCACACAACGTCGAGCGCACACGCACGCGCACGCGCGCCGGGGAGAGAGACAGCTGGAACAAGGTGACTGGCACCCGTCAATTGGACCGTACTGACTAGCACATCGTACAAGAGAGCATCATGACTACAGCGCGGCGGATGTGCTTCTGCCATCGCATCGCGTCTCGCCTCCAGGGTATCCCGGGTATCCTGATCAACCTCCAAAGCGACCTCAGAGGTCGCCACCCCCCAAAACCAAAGAAGCAGCAACCTCGCGGCGGGCGGGCGGGCGTTCTCCGCAGCACGCGCTCAGACCCTCGAGCTTAGCTCAAGGGAGCGCGTTGATCTGCTGCTGGAGCTGGGCGTAGACGGTCGAGACCGCCGGGCAGCCGGAGCCAGGGCCGTTGAGGTTCTGGAGGGTGACGAGGAGCGCGCCGATGCGCGCCTGCTGCTCGCCCTTGGAGTTGCCCGTCGGGAACGACACGGCGACCGACGGGTTGTTCACCGCGTGGCCCGCGGCGACGTTCGCGTTCAGCTTGTTGATGAAGTCCGCGCGGTCGGGCGGGCACGCGCACGGGATGAGGATGCCGTTCAGCCCCTTGCAGTCGCCCGTGCCCGTCGGCGCGGTGCCGCGGACGACGCCGAAGTCGGGGACGAGCGCAGGGTCGACGCCACCCGCGGCGGGGGCAGCAGCGGGAGCAGCGGGCGCGGGTGGCGCGGGGGCAGGGGCGGGCGCGGACCCGGGGAAGTTGGCGACGGGGTCGGGGCCGCTCTGGATGGCAGCGACCTGGGCACCCCAGGTGGTGGCCGCCTGGGGGCAGCCGACACCGGGACCGCGGAGGTTCTGGAGGGTGACGGTGGCAGCGTTGAAGCGAGTGAGAGCGGACGCTTTGGACGCGTCCTGGGGGAAGGACAGGGCTACGCCGGGATTGTTGATCGCGTGGCCGGCGGCGACGTTCGCGTTCAGCTGGCTGATGAAGTCCGCGCGGTCGGGCGGGCACGAGCAGGGGATGAGGATGTCGTTGACTCCCCTGCAGTCACTGTGGAGCGCCGCCGGGTGAGCTGCGGTTCGGATTATAGAGAATGTAAGACAGAGACGTACCCAGTGCCCGTCGGACGGTCACCCGCCTGGATCCCGAACTCAGGGATGAGCGCAGCGTTGACATCGCGGCGGCGGAGGGGGAGGGAGCTGACAGAGACAGCGACGGCGACGGCGGAGAGGAGAGCGGTGGTGAACTTCATGATGAGTGGGTCGTGGGTCTTTACGAAGAGCTAATGAGCGTGGTTGGGGGTCCAATAAAGCGTAGGGTCTCAAAAACGGAGGGTGCTACTGCGAAAGCGTCAAGCTCAAGAGAAGACTAAGGGTACGCCCGGCGTAGAAGAGACGAGACGGTTGCTCCAGCTGTCAATGGGAAGAAAGGGAATGAGGGACGAGGACGAGATGATGGCCGTTATATACTCTCTTTGTTTGGTAGCCCGAGCGCCCAGGGGCACAAGATTTCCGATCGTGCACCATGCGTGCGCTGTTCCCATCGCGACCACTATTTCCCATCTCATCATCTGCCTTCTTTAGGGACGCCAGATATCTCCTCCCACAAAATGAACTTCGCATCATTTGCCCGCGCACGGCCTATCATCTTCTTTTGCTGGAACCATCAATGCATCAACCCTCCGCGCGCAAACTTCGCGAGCAGCCAAGCTCGTCGTTCTCGTCTCCCCAGGTATTCGCAAGAATTGTACCCGCGACGGAACTCTATCCAACAACGGCGGCGACCCAAGAGCGTGAGCGTGCCGCCAAGGAACATCCTCAAGCCGACAACACCCACCGTCGCGCGAGCGGCGAGCAGACCCAGACCAAGCCGTCACCGTCCACGCGGTCCGTCCAGAATTCCCAGCAACCATCTCGGACTCCACTCTCTCCCCGCGCGCGACGCGCGTAGATAGGGAAGCCAGGTGGCGGCACACTGCACAGTGCCCGGCAGCGACACCCTCGAATCTTAACCGTAAAAAGTTTCCCAGTGAAGTTTACATCGTGATCTGCCTCGCGATGCGGGAGGAGGGGACGGCCGATGGCGCCCTGTTGGCGGTACATACACTGCGCCGCGCGCGTTACGGTATGTAGCACGGCCTTGGTTTACAGTATGTTGCTTGATTGATCCCGGACCCGCCGACTCGCAAACGGGCCCTCCCGCCGAGCGTATACATTGCCAGTGTATGTGCATAAAAGTAGCGCATCGCCTGGCTATTGAAAGCTGCAGCGATCGCATCGAGCACGTCGTCAGACCGCCTCCGAGCTCCATCGCAAACGGCTCCCTGCCAGGAAATGTGTCAGTGGATGTAGGACTGGAGATAAACAGACACAGATCGAGTAACTGAAGCGCCTGTGATCACGGTTGATGGCAGCACAGCGTCCGCCACGGCACGCAGATCGTTGCAGAGCACAACGGCCTACAACGGCACGTTCTCATCCTCGCGCCGCCGACCATCAGACACGCTTCCACTGCCCACACTCACGAGTCACCTTTTCCGCCAGGCTCGCTGTCCGGAGAGGACTCGTACTCGGATCCGGAGCTGCAGGTGTTCAGTTGAGAGAGATCTGTAGTATGCATAGTTTGCGACTGAGTTCTGTCGGTCCTAGGTCAGTTCTCTATGTCACACGTAGAGTCGGAACGGACCGCGCACCTGCGAAGATCAAGAGCAAGGAAACGCACCAAGAGATCTACCTGTCCATCATGATCCATCACTCCTTCAGAGTTCTTCCAGGCCCCTGTACACTGTAACGCTAACACAACCCCGCCCTACGCGCCCACATCATCGTGATGGGCCGGAAACTCACAGGACCCAGATTGGTTCCTGATAGAGGGGGCCATCATGATCCAAGACGTATGCATGAACATCACAACTTTGTGCGATCTGGGGTACTTGCGTCGCCGGGTAGAAGTGCGTCATCAGCGAGTGCGTTCGTCGAGTCCGTCGGACGTCCGGCCACCTCTCGCGCGGACGACGAACAGATCGCAGGGACAAGAGAGTCGAGAAGTACTTACGGTACCCCGCAAATGACCGTAGGAATGTCCATGGAAGCATCATGACACAGAAGATGAAGGTTCAGTACACACAATCCGCACAAGGCCGTGGACGGGACACGAGTGGATCTGAACTGACCGAGAACACCGAGTGCATAAACGCTAACTGCGCACATACACACCGCCGCCATCCGGAGCTTGGGTGCGAGACGGCATCCTTGGTCGCGGTTGCAGCATCCTCGACAGGTCAGTCCGGCGTGAGACCGCCAGACGCAGCTGACTGGAAAGCTGCCTCCATTGTTATGTATGACCGTGCCAGCCCTCGCGACTGAGTACTGAGTACCGAGCCAGCACAAACATCATGGACCCCTCCGGCCGTGCCCCGATAGCGTCCTCCGTTCTGCCCCCGCAAGAACGATGACGCGAGGAAAGCACCCTAGCGAAGCAGAAAGAGTCAAAGAGAAGAGCAAACATGGGCCGGCGCAATGTCGCCAACCTGGTGGGAACAGCACAGACCGACTCGCGCTTGTGCTCTGTTTGCGAGGCGGACGGGTGGGGGCCTGAGGAGGTAACAGCACAGGCAGCAAGCGAGGAGAAAGACGCACCTTGACAAGCTTTCCGGCTTGCAGGTGCGCGAAGACATCAAACATGTCCAGCGCGTCCGCCGTGGAAGCGAAGCAGGACGACGCACATGCATGTCGACTTCATTGGACAAGCATGGCATGTGGAGCGGTCGCCCGACACAGAGGGCCTCCGCGTCGAGATCTACAGCCGCAGGGCCGCACGCCTATATATACCAGCGCACTTAGCTATGCTAGAGATCTTCAGCCGCGGTCAGCGATACGCCTCCGCCCGACAGCAGCCGCACGCACCTTTAAATTAATAAGAATCGTACGCTTTTCCGCCGCTACCGCAAATCACAACGTTACATACTTACCACACCAGCACCGCTCACTTCGGCCTACTCTCCCGGGCCATGAGGGGGCGTCGGTGCTAGCTCCCGCTCGCCCCATTCATCCACTCCATCCCGCCCTCGCCCCCGCCCATCTCTCCCGCCCGCCGAGGTCCGCGAAACGCCTGCTGTCAGCTGAAGCAGCTCCGAGTCGCTCACCTCGTCGTTCGGGAGCTGCTTCGGCCGCAGCTTCTAGACGTGGGTGGGTACGGCCGTAAGGTGAGGTCGACACTGGGCGCATTTGTGACACTGCGGAGAGGACTGGAGAACTTCCGGGTGTCGTCGACAGCGCGACACGAGAGGTGCTATAGGAAGGGTGGCAAAGTTAGACATCATGATCGTGGTGGACGTAGATGGTCACCGGCGGGTCCCCGGCCCGCCTGATCCGACAGGCCCCGGATACGAATATTTGTGACCCTTCATGATAGTTCGCATGACAATATCGTCAAAGTTGAATGTACAAGACGGCGCGCTAGGAGGCGTCGTTCTTTGTAAAAATGTAAGCTCTGCAAGGTTGAGTAAAATGTTTGATCGTTGAAGACTTATTCCGACACGGGGAATCGAACCCCGGGCTATCGCGTGAGAGGCGATAATGTTAGCCACTACACCATATCGGATGATGGTTTTGGGTTACCCACATAGATAGAATACGTCTTCTCTAAGATCAACTCGAACCTCCTCCTGCCGAATAACTCATTCACTCAGGTTCAAATTGTACGCATTGAAACGACTCCGAGAGGCTGGCATGCAGCGACCTAATATGCTGCAACCTAGCTGCAACGCCAGAGTCATGGTTATGCAGGCTTTCTCAGGTGATCCTACTCGTGCCACACGCAGACCCCTGTAATCAAATGCCGCGGCATCCGTACATCCATCGGCTCAGCCTGTAACAATCCCGAATGCGACAAGCATGCGACTCTGAGGCTAAACTTCAAGTTCGACTCGGAGGGCCCGTCACCGTGACCGAGACGATCACTACAAGCCTATACAAGCCACGCTACCAGGACCGATGCATACGACCGCCCATCAGGTGAGTTGCTGAGTATACTCTGTCTCCTCACATCTCCCATAGAGTCAAATCATTTTCAATCCAAGTACACAACCACTCGGCCGAACTTCAGGCTGTGGGATGATGTAACTGATGCATCATTGGGCATGTGCATCCTCAGCTGTTAAGCTCTTTATCCCGTGAGGCTCAGTCACTGCTAAAGATGCCACTCAGCGTGCTAGCCGGTCGTATCCACAAGTCAGTACAAGCCTTGCGATTTGTATTCTTTGAGGACATTCGTGACGCTTTTGTTGAAGGTCTTCTTGCTGCTCCCCGACGGACACAATCGGCTAACAATAGTGGTTTCAAACGTGTGGCCACACCCAAAACTCGTTCAAAAGGCATCGCGGCTCGTCGCTTGTGCCGGCATTTTGTCTTCCAACCATCGCGTCCATAGCCGTACTAATCACAGAACTGTGCATCCCAGACTGGACTCTCAACGACGCCTAACCAGCTATGTCAAGTTCCGATAAACCACCCTCCGTCGCCGCGACACTCCAGGCGTCGATGGCTCTCAGTATCGAGCATCCGGACGACGCGAAAACGGAGGAGGAGGACGAGTGCTTCGTGATTGTGGCGCAGGACGTTAGGTTCATGGTCCATCGCTCCCGCATCGAGTCCCGCTCGGCGGCTCTAGACGCACTCCTCAAGCTTCCGGTGGACAATCCACAGGAACGCATATCCAACTGCCCTGTAATCCGCGTGGAGGACACGGCACACGACTTTCTCCACTTGCTATACATCCTCTACGGCTTATGGTGAGCCCTCAGTCTCATCAATCGAGGTGTATGTGTATAACCATGCTCGGCTGACTCGATGGTCAGCAAACCACATATGTCTGTGGCTCCCCACTTCCGGATCCTCGCCGCCTGGGCGCGCATCGGCACCAAGTACGACCTGCAAGACCTCGCGGCTCACACGCTCACACACTTGCGCATCTTATTCCCAACCACCCTCGCAGGCTGGGACAACCGCGACGCCGCCGGCCGTCGCGACCGATTCAGACCCCAGAACGCGATCGAAGCGCTCAACCTCTTCCGCGCCGTCGGCCGGCCCGACATGGTCCCTGCCGCCGTCTACCTGTGCGCCCAGCTCCCGCCACGCACGATCCGCAAGGGCACAAGGCGCACGGACGGCGTCCCCGAGAAGCTCTGCGCCGCGGACGTCGCGCTCGTCTTGCACGCTCAGGACTGCCTCCGGAGGCACGGTGCGCGGGTGCTCGAAAGCGCGTGCTGCTTTGCGCGTGCGGCCCCGGACGAGTGCGCGCGCACGCATGACAGCACAGACACCGAGTCCGCGAGCGCGAGCGACACCCGAGTCGACGCGTGCTATGACACGCTCGTCAGCAAGATCCGCGTGGCGAGCGCCGGTGTGATGCACTCGAACTCACAGGCGCGCGCGCTGGTTAACGGGGATCCCCTCCATCGTGGCTTCCTGGAGTATATCGCTGAGTGCGCAGACGCGGACGACCACGCAGGTATCCGCTGTGTTGGCGTGTGCTCTGCGTGTGTCCGGCCTGCCAGGGAGCATTTCGAGAGCCTGCGCGCGACCGTGTGGGAGGACCTTCCGCGTATCGCTGAAGTGCAGAATGAAATCATGCCCGCATGGGGTCTTGACGTTGTCGAGTGACACCCGCACTTAAGGATTGATAGGACCTGACAATAATCCTGTGTTGTAGATGTATCATTAGTATGAATGCGATTCTTTTCGATCCTACCTGGGAGTGTAGCAGAAGAGCGTCAAGCTGACATGTGAGTTAGATGTAACAGAACAATACCTACTACACATGACTGTAGGTCGAAAGGAGCCCCAAGTTGTCCACAAGATATCGCGCACCTGAGCACTACTATGTAGACGGCGCTCGTGCCAGTAATCATCGCATCGGCGGCAAGTTGGCTGTGAAATCATCCCACGTTCCTCGTCCTCTACCATCACCTCCAGCCTAGTATCTGTGCCCCATCCAAGCACATCCGGGATCCATCACCAGCCTCTCATAACGGAACCCTGGCAATTTCCTTGCGGAACACCTCGTAAGATGACTCGCATCCCCCTCGAACTCGCTGAACAAACAATCGACGCACTTTGGGACGACGAGGTCTCGCTCCGCGCGTGCGCCCTCACATGCCATGCATGGCTCTCTCGAAGCCGTGTTCATCTGTTCCGGGTCGTCCGCGTCGTGAGTTCCTACCAACTCCGCTCGCTTTACCACCTACTCGTCGACAATCCAGCTCTGCGGCCTCTCATTCGGACCGTGAATGCCACACTCGCTGATCCGACTATGTCATCCCTCCAGGAGGAGGTGATGATAGCGGAGGCGGGATATATGCTGCAAAGACCACCCGTAATCCTACTCCCTGTGCTTCCGGGTCTCGAGTGCTGGTCTTTTGGTTCTGATGAGCGCGAGCCATTTGTGACGTCAAGACTGGGCCCATCACCGCTACATGCGATCTTGCGCCAGTACCCCAACATGCGAGAGCTACGGCTTACAGGATTGCGCATTGACCGAGCGACTGATCTGGCAAGACTTCTGCTCGCTCTACCTGCGCTTCGACGGCTGTCATTCCAAGATATCTTGATTCTGACAACTGGGAGCTACTGGGATACATTCCTTGACCACATCGAGACCAAATCTCGAGTGTCGTCACTACAGGTGCGTTTAATCTGTTCGTATGACTAGTACCTAGTCGTATATTGTACTGAGATGTGTAGGTGAATGCCACACATCCATTTTTTTGTGGACTCGCGCTGTGCCAGCTAGTTGAGGCTTTGTCTCACATGGTCAGCGATCTAGCGATTGGAGCTGGATGTCTCAAGGAGGAGGGAAGCGACAATGGTCAGATAAGCCTGCTGTTCGTTTGACTGGTCTGCAGGAGGTACTCATATCAGTATATAGACGAAATGCCGCGGATATCTTTGACGCGGTTCACCGTGATGCGCTCGGTCACAATCCTCATGCGCCACGACTATGACACATCCTTAAAGGCTCTTCATCAAGACCTGAAAGTCCTAGGCCCAGTAATACATGTTGTTCAAGGGGAACTCCCGGCGGCGATCGAAATGTTGACGATCGACTTGACAGAGTGTCCTCCTTACCTGGTCTTTGTTTGCTTCGAGTCCGACTGGCTTTCCTTCGACGATGCGATAGCTGGTACAGAGTCTCTACATCCTCATCTCCGAAGGGTGACCACAAAGCTGCCCAGAGCGAAGACGCGCCTGGTCGACAACTGGGCCCTGGAATGGGCTTCACTTCTCTCGCATTGCAGAATGCACTCATTCTATGCTGTGGATTTCGCTATAGGTACGTGATTCGTGTCATAGCATGCAATGATGAGTCTAACGGTTGAGCTTCACGCGGATCCGATCAACTCCCAGATATATCTCCGGATAGCTATCGTCACACGGAAAGCCCTCTACGCTCTCTAAAGACCTTGGCTACAGGGAAGTGGGTTATTACCCTGGCGAAGGACGGTCTGTACATATGGGACGTCGACGTCGGACATCTCGTACTCGAGCGGCCTGGATGGGACGGCGTTCAAGGAGAAATGTCGTCAAACGGTCGATATTGTGCCATCTCGTACATCACTCACACGTACCTCAAGGGTGTGATCGTGACCCTTACAGCTCCTGAAGGTCTTACCAATCCTGTACTTATACCGGGAGCATATACAAGTTACACCACGTTCGGATCGATCCGCTCACGTGCGATTTCACTTGCCATTATCCCCTCCCTCTCCAAGGTCGTGGTCATGCTGGACGATGGATCCATCAAGGTCACTGGCGTCCACGGCGGAAAATGGGTTGATTCCATTGAAGGGGCAAATGGCGGCTCGATAGGTTCTCTCCATTCGCATGCCTTCGCCACGTCTAGCGATGACCGCTGGCTCGCAGACTGGCACACTCCTGGAGCCATCCGGGTTTGGAAAGTCACGGCCGAACCCCCCATCTCCAGCTGCACTCGACATTTACGTTTCCTGAGGTGCCGGGATCTGGTTCGAGCCAGCGAGTGTCAGCGCACACAGCGACGTTCGACGAGCACAGCACGACTCTGCTGGCGGTCTCAGGAGATCGCCGCACAGTCTGGGCTTGGGACGTCGCTACGGGCATCCCCCTCCGCTTTCCTCTCACAATCCCACCGTCGTTCTGCATCACTCCCACCTCGAACGTCCAGTTCTCTCCACTCGGGACCCACATTGCGTGGATCGTAGACTCAGAGGAGGAGGACCCAAGGATGATCGTTGCCAGCTTCATGCGCTACCCCGTCCGCTACGTCGTCTCCAACCTCGGCCACACCGCCTGCATCCACGCATTCGCGTTCTCTCCGGATGGAGCGTACATCGCGACAGCATCTGCGGACCACACGGTACGCGTATGCAGCACGCGGGACGGCGCGTGCGTCGCGACGCTCACCGAGCATCAGGCGGCGGTCACGCATGTCGACATATCCGCCGACGGCAGCGTCCTCGCCTCCGGTGCGAAGGATGGAAGCGTATACATCCGGAGGATGCGCGACATCCTCCCGCTGGCAGACGACTCGAACTCGGAGTGAGAACCTGGAGAGGATTGTGAGTAGTTGGAAAAGCGTCGCATCGGCGCTGTCTTCTTGGTGAACTCCGTCCGAAGCTTCCGCTTACGACAGCTTATTCCGAGTCCAATATATCTATACGTCATCAAGGGGAAGGAAATATGCGATGGTCGCGCGATGTAGGCTACATAGTCAATGTTCTGTATTGTTCTACACAACCAGCACGTACGAGTAGTGCGGATACCGATCCTCGAGACTCCTCTACCCATGTTAATATTGAGGCTTCGTCGTCCGCATCGCAGCCAAATCAACTTCTCTTCCGTTATACGGGTCGTCATACCGTCCTTCGAATCCCGCACCCATGACAGGAGGAATTTCGCCCGAGTAGTGCTGCGAGGTGCTGCTGGCCCCGCCGTGTGCAATGGGATATACTCCGCCGACCCCCGCGCGCGTTTCGGGACGAGCGGCGCGCTGTCCACGTCCTCCGGGTCCACGAGCGTGCGCGCGTCCGCGGAGCGGAAGCCAGAGGCGGTCGAGGGCAAGCCGGCGAGTTTCGCCTGGCGGCGCTTGCGGCGCTCGTAGACGACGCTCTGTTTGACGCGGTCGATCTGGGCGTTGACGTACCTCATCGCGATGATCGTCACGAGCACGGTGAATGTGATGATCACAATTTTGAGGATCTTCGTCGTCTTCGACGGATTTTCGACGCGGTCTACGATGATCCACGGAGCCGCCGCAAGTCAGAGAGAGCAAGAGAGATGCGGGTCATAAGACGTACTGCCGTTCTCGTCAATGCTGTGCCCTGTGCCCAGGAACACGTTGGCAAACTGTACCGGCAGCGAGACCACTGCGGCAATCAGGAATGTGACCACGCCCATCCCCGTAGACGCGAAGATCGCAGTAACGACTGGTGGAGGGAATGCGCTTCAGCGACGTCAAGTGCCAATGGAATTGCGACATACAGTGTCCGGGGATCGCACTGTACCGGAACATGATCGCCATCTTGAGGCCGCCTTCTTGGATGATCTCTGCGTAGAGCGCGAACGTGAGATTTTTACTCGCGTTCTTCTCTGCGCGACCTCTGCAGCAGAGCCGGAACGTGCTAAGATGCCATCCGGATTTAGTCTCGATCGGGAGTGTCAGGAGGTCGCAACGACTTACTAGTATGTGATGAGTTCACCCACGAGGGTACCAGCAGCCACGATTCCGAAGCCGATCCAGGGTCCCCATACTTCTCCACAGAGTATATGGATAACCTCGTGTCCAAAGAGCTATCGCAGGACATTGTCGGTCAGCCCCGTTCGAGTTGTTACGAGATCGCGTTGCGTACCGGAGGGAAGGAGAGGACGATCATGATCGCAATTGGGATGAGCCATGCGAAAGGTGTTCTGTGCGAGACGTCAACGTCGTGCGAATATCCGGTTCATGGGGTACTCACTCTCTCAACCATGTTGCAGCAGGAGCAATCGCGTCGACTATCTGGTCTTGCAGCACGAGAAAGGCGATGAGCACGCCTACGATCACGACTGTCACGACAAAAGAGACTAGTCCGAGCGCGTCGCCCGTGAGTGTCTGGGGGGCAAAGAGAAGAACAAATTGCGTACCGACGTTCTTCCTGTTCTTCCAGAAATTGGGATCGAGGTACTTCTTGAAATTGTGGCTTCCGGCCTTTCTTGAAAGTATGTCTACTTCTGAAGGTGTAGGACTCGGCGTCCGGGTTACCTCGCGGTATTCTACGCCTGTCCCATGTCCATCTTGCTTGTATGCGTCGTATACTGACGAGTTAGGAGAAGCGGTCAGAGAGCGCGACGCTGCGTCTCTCGGGTCGGAACCATGGGGATGAAGGTACGCTGAACTTGAGGAAGCCGGCTGGGGTCTCGGTGCGTAGACTGATGAAGGATCGCTGGTAGAGGTGACCATCGATCAATGTGGATAGATAGGATCCTAGCGTTAATGGCGACGTACCTCATTTCTGCTACTCTGACGACGACTTGTGGAAAGCTTGCGAAGGGGGAATGACGATGTGGCCAACGAACAGCGCAGCTTTATATGCAGGATCAGGTTTACCCGCCGCAGAGGTTCAGGGGGCGACGCGAATGCTGAGATGTGGAGCAGCACAGGTTGATACAAACGCGTTCTCAACGTGCCCCCCGTTCTGCACGGTGCGCGCGTCGCGCGACGAATCACCTTTTAGCGGCATGATCTGCGGCAATGTTATCAAGTAAGTATAAGTATGCATTTACTACTAGTAAGTCTTACTTACCCGCTACTTTGAGCGGATCAAAGATAGGATCGGATGTTCGGGTATGTAAAAGATGCAGCTCAACACTCCGATACACCACGGCCGACGGCTATGGGAGGATGGCGTCGACACATGACATAAGAGGAGGCGGCGGTGACTCACAGTACTAGTGACCTGATAGTACTCAAAATCGCATAATCGCCTACCGTCGACCGATATCATGTACTACGATCGCACTCTATAGAGGGGTTATGATCGGAGGCCTTGCTTTTACTTACCATCAGTTCACTGGCCATGTGCTGCGGGGATAAGTAGTGTGATTGACCGAGACCTCCGGCCTGCGCAATCCTCCGCAGACCTGTCAATGTCATTCGCCGGCGAGCCGCTCGAAAGGCCGACTCGGTATATCGAGGACTCGCATGCGCCAATCGGTGTTCTGTACAAAAACGACATCCTGAACCACCACCTTCTTCATCGCTCGTGGGCTCTGGTATGTGGCTGCTACAGCATGAGATAACTCAGGGTCCGGACGCGGACGCGGACGTAGTCACGTATTGCCGTAGGACGTATGGTATAGCAGTGAGACGGTTTGGGTTGTGGGAGACGTACCTACCACCGACGCTGTTACGAGGCCGCGTGAGCCCGTTTCCTTGTACAGGTAGCGCAGCCGCGTGCGGATCAGCTATGGCAGTGGATGTGCGCTGTGCTACTCAATTTCGCAGTTACGTTCTGCAGCTAGCGATGTCAATAGCATCGCAATAGCGCTGCGGCATGTAGACGTCTGAGCATACTTTTGGTGCGTTGTTGACTCCGGCCATGACTGATGATGTGATGTGCACATCTACTCCGACTCGCGGCCGTGCGTCGACTAGTTCCAGCATTCGCGTTGAGGTTGTACTTTCGCATAATCAAATGGTATGGTGCGTCTTGTTCAGACTTAAAAGACGAGATCGATGTCGAAGGTGAAGGCGAGACGCGGCTGGACAAGCGCTGGCGCAGCGCTCCGCTTGAGCCTCCGTGTTTCTCGGACTGCAAAGGATGGCCTTCACTATCAGACATCTCCCGACGAGGCTAACGACTCAGGTCCAGCGAAATACTGCGAAGCAAGACCGGAGTGATGCAAGATATTAGGATAGATAGCGCATTATGATCAGAGATTGGTACCACCCTGCTTACATCACTGCGTGCTGCTTCTCGCCGAGGTTCACGAAAGGGATACAGAGCACTACGGCGAGATTCATAATCCTTTGTCCTGAAGATCAACCACAGTCTACTAAATGTGAGTACGAAGTAAGGATGGCGTTCATCACAGCACGGTGAGGGAGTCCGAGCGAAGCCTGGTGGAACATTAAGTCGATAAGAGTGGCGAAGTGCATTGCCGCGCACCAGCGTTCATGAATGTCAAGGAGCGCAGCCTCCGCTAGCACCGACATATCCAGTAGCTCATCGCTTCCGACACCGCCCAAGCTCTCCAGGCGCAGATGGAGCTCAGCGAAGGTTCGCTGTTCCGACTGTCGGGCCTTCCTCCGCGCGTAGATGGCGCGCGCCTTCGCCACGTCCAGCTTCGCGTCCACATACCACGTTGCAAACACGGTGAAGAGCACGGCGTGGACGGGTATGAGTGCTTTTCATGACCGTCTCCGGCGTGGTGACGTGCTTCGGATCGGCGACGCAGGGGTACACCGACGATCGGGAGCGCGAGGATTGTCGCAAGGAGAAAGGTCTGCAGGGGCATGCCCGCGCTGGCAAACACGGTAGTTGTCGCTGTTCATGTAGTGACATGAGTGGAGCTGTCGACCGGACGACGGTTTAAGACATACGGTGAGCTGGACCGTGACCGCCACGTCGCGAGCTCGCCAAGGATCGTGCCGATAGCGACGATGCCCAAGCCCAGCCATATTCCCCAGACGCCTCCGCAGAAGATGACAACAAGCTCGTGTCCCATAACCGTTTGAAGGTGCGAGGTTTTCGTTGTGAAGCGAGAAGGGATGATAGAACGAAGGGTGTGGTGATAACGGGATACTCTATTGTGAGAGTAGAGCATGAAACGGGGCGACGTACTATTCGGAGATGTGCTCAACGTTCAGACTTTGAGCGTGCCTAAAGGATTTCCTGCGAGGGCTTCGACGTGTCCTGAACGTATATCACTGTGCATTTTCACAGAGTCCTGCGGCGCCCGGGGGAGGGTCAACCGAAAGCAACAAACCCTCGGGTGAAGGGGGAGTACTAATCCTCGTGTGGGACGGTCGACGAACATACCTCTGCGACCTCGGCATCTACAGACTTCATGCAGCGCACACCAGGCGCACACCCAACTTCTCTGTAAGATGTGCCCCAGAGCGTCGTATCCAGTAAAAGCAAAGTCCCGACGTGCCCTATACGAGTTGCAGGGTCCGGTTCGCGCTTTGCGATGGGTGAGAGGAAGTGTCGGGCTACTTTGGGTGGTTCACTCCATCGACTCGGCGACAGTGGCAGAGGGCAAGTTTGCGCTGGCACGCCGACGTGTATTAACCTGAACAACGGCGACAGATGCATCGAGGACGGTCGCAGTACGCAGTATGCTGAAGGGACGCCGACGATTGCAGAAAAGAAGATGCACGCAGGAGCTCGCTCGTTGACACGATGGTGGTGGTATGATGATGATGAGTGACAATCGTCCGGCGTCTGTCCCGCTAACCAGGAAGTAACTCAAAAGTCACTACAAACTCGACTGATCTCCATCAATGTCTCAATAACCTGTCTACCAAACGCGACAAATCAAGACTCCTCAAATCTTGGGTTTCCGCAGCCATTGTAATCTCGACAACGTACGCGTTCGCGGCTTGGATACACACTAGTCGTACCGGACCGTGCGGCCCGCCCATGCTACTTGCTACTCGAGGCGCACAACTCGTCCCTCTTTGGCAGATTATCATGATCGGTGAGATTTCTTCGACGCACAACTCTTCCTAATACCCATGAGGGAGATCCTCGAACTTCCTACGTACTCCTTCGAAGGCTGCAATGTTTGTAGAACACCTCGGTCCCATATGGATGATCCTCAGAAGTTGAGTCGATGTGGTGGCTGCACTACAACGTTCTACTGCAGCAAAGTATGCCAGAAGGTGGCTTGGCCCTCGCACAGGTGAGCCTAGATATCGCATTGTAATCGCGCGATATCACTAGCTGACATCTTACTTCCTAGATCGACGTGCCAAGCCCCTCTCAAGGAAGCAGTCGTCGAGGGCGACTGGCGAGATCTCCATTGGCAGCGACTGGGCTACCCGACCGCGAGCTCCTTCCTCGACACTCTCCGCGACTGGATATCCATGCACCAAGGGACCTTGGCCGACATGGCCAACATCTGCGTCCACAACGAGAACGGCCTCGCGGCGAATCTCAGGTCCCCACACGTGTTCTCCCTCCTCCTCGTCCCGCTCCCGTACGGTCAGCCAGGTCCCGACGTCCACCCCGGGAGAGCCTTCACAAGCCGGTACAACAACATGATGCACCGCGAGGAGCACCCCTTCATCGCACGCGGCTGGCCCGAGGCCAAGTCCCGCACCGACGCCCGCGCCGCACTCATCCGCACTGGCCGGAGCGCAGGCCCCTCGACGATCGCCGGCGTCATCCCCGCAATCTTCTTCATTCAGGGCTTCGAAGTGACCGTCTCCACGAGCTTCCCAGTCTATCGTATCAGGCGCGGATCCGGGCCCGGGGAGACCATGTTCACCCCCGCCGAGTGCACCGCGCTCGAGCCCGAGCCGGAATTGTTGGCGTTCCAATATGATGAAGTAAAGAAGACGTGGAGGGCTAAGCCGTTCGAGGCTGGATATTGGGACTTTATTGCCCAGCGGATGGCTCAACGTCCGGACCTCGCCGAGTCGCGCCTGCATCCTCGAACACTGTGGCAAATATACCAGAAGTTATGAGTAGGATTGCCACGTCCCGGTCTCCGCTCAAGTCCGCTCCTTGAAGGTGAGCTGCGCTGTCAATGATTCCTCACAACGCTCCAAGTTGCACTTGACTGAGGTCGCATTGCAGATACAACGCGACCGAACTCGGAAAAACCTATGCGCCGATCTCGGGCTTGAGCCTGCTCTCAGCTCTTCACATACCCGGACCCTCCTGGCGCACTGGAGTGGAACACGGGCACAGGAACCTGCGGCAGGAGTGCAGCCTGAGACGTGCTTAGAGCAGGATCGATCAAATGCATACTTTCACATCTAGACTCGCCATCCTGCGTCGATCGCTCACCTGGTTCTGAGTACGAAAACTCTCAGAACAAGAGAAAACTGACACCGTGGTACCCGACTCATTTCAATTTCTGCGGTTAGGCGCAGAATTCCAACGCCGCTGAGTCAACGGAATACTCTGGACCCACTAGTGTTTGTCCCACCTGTAATGTTCAAAGGGCTGAACTTGTGTAATCGCCGCTCAGGACTTATCTACCGGCAAAAAGAGGAAAATACTACTAAATTCCGACACGGGGAATCGAACCCCGGGCTATCGCGTGAGAGGCGATAATGTTAGCCACTACACCATATCGGACGTCTCAATCCTGTGTAGAACAAAATCGACATTATGGTCCATCCATTTCACCCGACCACGATGTACGTGCATGGTCATTGGCTTGCGAGTCGCTTGTGACTTGAACCTCTATGTATCGCTCACGACTCGAAATCGGAGAAACAGCTGGCTACCACATACATCTGCTACTAGGACAGGTCTAGTCTCGGAAAATATCTCCTCCGGCCTCGCGACTTATAGCGAGAGACCCTAGGGCCGGATCTCGTGCACCAACTCGGATGACCCTTGCGGCCTCGGGCGTTGTACGGCATAGTCTGGCCCCTCGTGAGCAGCCTCGAGCGTAACCTTTACGGAGGCTGGTCTTGCTGGTGCTTCTGTTCGGTGAGTGCATAGCCAGAAGTGCATCTAGTCGCATTCGAATAGGTATCTTTACCCCGACATCGAATTAGTTCCAGAACCTCAGCTTGAATGCCGCACCCACGAGCCCTCCATGCCATCTGCATACTAGCCTAACTTTACGTGATAGTTCGACGGCCAAGGTGATGCATACTCGTACGACTGCTTGACGGCTCAGAGCTCCCGGTGGCCCAGGGAATTCGACGTTGATTGGAATTGTGCTCTGCACAGTCCGCGATGATCTCGATGAGTGCTCCTTCAATCTACCACTCTCGTGTCAATCAAACTGACCTTTTCTCCGCCAGACTTACGTCTGTGCTCGAGGGCACACGGTCGTGGACCAAAAGCTGTGTACCCAGACGGGGAGTCCATCACCGTGAGGCGGTCTCATGCGCCAGCGGGAAGCACTGTTTGAATACCAGCCGTCGAATATAGCCCGGCACATGTTCCCGCTCGGATATTCTCTGCGTGCACGGTGGGCCGCCTGCGTCTGCCCAGCCCGATCCCCAGCCTTCCGCGAGCACGACCCGGAGTAATGCAGCCGTCGCTGCTACGCGACCTCGCGTTATAAAAGCTGCCCCTAGCAGCCTCGGAAGAGCCAACAGTGCTCCACTGTCTTCTCCAAGAACCCCTCGCATCTGCATTCCCGCACAGTGCACCTCTTTCCTCCCGCTCCATGATGCAGTTCACGACGCTCCTCGTCGCGCTCTCCGCGCTCGCCTCCTCCGCGCTCGGCGTGACGGTCTCCTACGACGAGACATACGACAACGCGTCTGGGAGTCTCACGACCGTCGCGTGCTCCGATGGCGAGAACGGGCTGCTCACCAAGGGCTTCACCACCTTCGGCTCCCTCCCGCACTTCCCGAACATCGGCGGCGCGGCCGCGGTTGGCGGCTGGGACTCGGACCAGTGCGGGACGTGCTGGCAACTCACGTACAAGGGCCGTAGCATTAACGTGCTCGCGATCGACCACACCGACGACGGCTTCAACCTCGCGCTCGGGGCGATGAACACGCTCACGAACAACCAGGGTGTGTTCCTCGGCAGGATCGACGCGACGGCCACGAAAGTTGCGTCGAGCCTGTGCGGTCTCTAGGCTCGGTATGTCCTTTGATGCGTCGTGCATGAGTGATAGTTCACAGCTGACGCAAAGGGCTTCCTGGATTTGTAGCTGCGGCCCTCCCCCCATACGAAATATGATTGCACCACGGACTTCATGGACTCATCACGGACATTCTCGGACACATCATCCGAATCATTACGGACTTTAGTCTGCTAGTAATTGGGGGGGTCAAACCGTAGGGTGGCAATTCTGAGTTTGTCAGCAACATTTTGATCTCCGACGACGCGTTCAGATCTATACACGCCCGACGCGTCGACGCGTCGCGCGCGTCTACTACACCTTCTACACTTTCCTGGCCACAGTATAGATCCATAGTACAGTATACAACCCCGAGATTCGTTTCAAACAGTATTACTATGCATACTTGTGGAATGAACATGTCTATCTTCCCAAGCCCACACAATTCAAGTGGTTTGTGACACATACTTTGCTATTAGGGTTGGGCATCCAACGGTATTGACTCGGACAATCAATACTCAGTAATCATCCATACAAGAACAGTAGAAGTATATCGGCAACTATACTCCACATAAAAGCGTGTAAATGGAGCCAGACGGCGATGTGCAAGGAGTATGTGTCCAGGAGGAACTTTGGGACTGGAAAGACAGGAAGTTGGGATAGTTGATTACTCACATGAGAGCACCAGTGTACTCTTACTCAAGAATACTCATCAAACCGCCTGAAACGGACCCCAGAGTCGGAGCACACGCGCACAGAGATGTGATGGTCGGAGTTGCCGGTGCCCGCTTGTTGAGGAGCTCGCTGAGCCTTGTGTGTTGAGGCGCGAGAGCATGGCGTCGATGTGAGACATATCGGCGCAGTCCTCGGTCATACAGTGATGTCGTTGAATGCGAGCAAAGACTGAGCTTGTCGAGTCGAGACCTTGTCGAGCCCGAGTCGCAGTATACGTAGTAGTGCTTGTGCTAGATGGACCTT
The DNA here is from genome assembly GCA_022606115.1 of Daedaleopsis nitida. Taxonomy (NCBI): domain Eukaryota; kingdom Fungi; phylum Basidiomycota; class Agaricomycetes; order Polyporales; family Polyporaceae; genus Daedaleopsis; species Daedaleopsis nitida. The sequence goes on along the minus strand of JABYQM010000005.1, from coordinate 3,224,718 downwards.
GAAAAGGAGGATCAGGAGTGATGATTGCGCTCATCTCATGAGGTTCGAGCACATGCCAGTAGCAAGGAGAATGTGTCGTAGTTGAGAAGGAGTTCGAGGACGTGACGGTTCGTCCTCGTGGTTGTTGTGAAAGTTATACGTGGTGCCAGTGGCGGCGGGAGTCGGGTATGCAAGAACATGAAGAAGTCGACGGAATTGGCAGAAACCATGTTTTGCAGCTGGGGTCATCAGAGTCAACAACAAGTCTAGGGCACCACAGACGAGCTTCAAAGCAGCAGGATATGCCATGTACTACTAGGGTAACATGCATGCAAGACGAAGTTCGCTCGTACATGGTGACGGCGCTAACAGTTCCGTAGAAGGAGATAGACCGTTTTGGGATTCACGCTAAACCCAAAAAGATGTAACTACTTTTATGGACGCTCGGATCACTCGGCATATTTGAGACCCAGCAGAATTGCCAACCTACGGTCTCGGGGGCGCGTTTGCTAGCAGACGTTGTAGGACCGTCCATCCCTCACGTCAATAGGTCCTCATCGTCTGCCTAGGGGAGACTATACGGACTTCACTGTGCATTAGTGTTGTTTAGTTGTATGCATCGTCGTACTCGTAACCCAATGTTGCAGGTGAACTGCACAATATCGACTGAACTCCCTATGTAGATGCTATCATCGGTCGGCCGACTCGGACGACAGCGTTATACAGTTGAACCGAACCGGACCAGTTTGGGCGATTTGAAAATGCACGGTAACATTGCGCGCTTACCTGCTCTCTGTTTGCATCGTGCAACCACATCGTCTTCACCTGATGGTGCTCTCCAGTGTAGGATCATTGCTGTGTCCAATGTCCTACCAGGAGTGGTGACAAGTACCCTGCTCTCTCTAGCATGTCTGACGCAGCTATAGTATCCATGAAGAGCCGAGCACACGATGACGCGGCGATGGTGACAGACGACGCGGACGCGATCGTTGGCCCGGGGAACGCGACCGCTGTGGCCGAAATCCAGCGCGATTCGGATGTCTGGTTCGACGATGGCAATATAGTCGTTGTTGCGCATAATACCGCGTTCCGGTGCCACAAGACCGTCCTCTCCCGACACTCCGTCGTCTTCATGGACCTCTTTGCAGTACCGCAACCGGCGTCCGCATCCACAGGAAGTCTCGGGCCAGTGGCGATGCTGGACGACTGCCCCGCTGTTCACGTGTCGGGCCCCAGCTACGACTTCCGCGAACTCCTCCTTGCGATCTACGGAGGTGTCAAGTCAGTTCTACTTTCGCATCGCGATGCATTGTCACGTCTGACCTTCGCCCTCTGTCCCGCAGCTACTTTCACACGGTCAAAGGAAAGCTCATCTCGTTCCCTACCGTAGCCACAGTCGAACGTTTAGTCACAAATACCAGCTGGACGACCTCCTCGAACCGGTGATCTGCAGGATGCGAGGGGTCTTTACCATCAGCTTTTCGCACTGGCTGCAGAAGACCGGCCGTGACGACCATCTTCCTCACGTCCACGACCATCAAATTGAAGCCTTGAACCTCATTCGGCTGCTCGGGCAGACGGGGATGGTGCCCGCTGCCATCTACTTGTGCTGCCAACTCATCCGGACAAACTCATATTGGGCACCCACCGCCGCGACGGCACGCTAGAGAAGCTCGCGACTGACGATTTCATCTTGTGTCTCGGCGTTCGGGAGATGCTGACGAAGTAGAACATGAGGCTCACGCTTGAGTTTACGGACAATGCGGTGCCAGGCGTTGATTGTCGGTCGCTGCGGTCATGCGTCTTTGCTATATGGACGATCAGATAGAGCAATACCAGGACGAAGATGCAGACCCCCAAGTCTGCGGTCCTTGTGCGGTGCACTTGAAAGCTCATCATTCGAACCTACGGAAGAGGCTTGGAGGCTTCTCCCCTGTTTCGTCGATCTCTCGATAGATGGATGGGTACTAGCTCAATGATAGTGTAGCTCCTCGGAACGTGCGGGATTGCGAAGACAGTTCACAATTGTGGGTGAATAAGCCCCTCGGTCTTGGGGTCGATGACTGTGTGGCATAGTCTACGAGATAGCTTGGGCTAATGACGAAGTTACAGATTTGCCGTTTTTGTAGTATTACTACGGCATCTGCCGGATCTGTAGATCGGTTCAACTTGCCTTTTGACTCTGCCCTTGTCTGACCCTCTGACCTGGATTGCCACTACAGGATGTCACAGCAGAATCTCACCATCGAACACTCTGGCAACCTAGCATTGACCGTCACTGGCACCCACACCGTAGGCTTTGACCGTGACCCTGACATGTGGTTTGAGGACGGAAATGTGGTCATTGTCGCACAACACACCGCATTCCGCGTTCATCGCGGGCCTCTCTCTCGACACTCTGTCGTGTTCCAAGACCTCTTCAACATCTCACAGCCCCTCGTCAACTCTACCGTGTCAGATGACGTGTATGACGGCTGCCCGACACTCCATGTCACCGACACCGTCTGCGATTCCAAGCGCTTCCTTGGGGCAATATACGACGGTCTCGGGTACGTGTTGCCATCCCAGTGTGCTCGCTTCATCGGCTAACCTCTCGACCTCAGATACATGGTTCCTGCGAGCCTCACGCAGTTCTCCGTACTCGCCTCCCTCGTGCGTATGGGCCACAAATACCAGCTGGACCTCATCCTGGACGAGTCCCTGCGCCGTTTGAAGACCGTTTACAACCCCGACTTCAGCGTCTGGGAGCCTCACCAGGGACGGAGCAACGGTGTGGTCGAGCTGCAGAACGAGGACGCTATTGAGGCCTTCAACCTGTTCTGCCTCGTCGACCGTCCGGAGATGCTTCCCACCGCCCTCTACGCCTGCTGCAACTTGGACACTCACGTGCTTCTCCATGGGTGGCAGCGGTCAGACGGTAGTACGCTGGAGAAACTCAGCATGGAAGACCTCGAGCTTTGTCTAAACGCGCGCCCGGAGCTACAGGCACTCGATGCACAGCTCGCTGCACAGCTCTACGACGTCGCACCGAGCGAGTCATGTCAGGACGGTGTGCGGTGCGGACACACCCTTTCCAGCCAAAGGCGTGGGCTTCCGTCCGCATTCTGGGACATCCTGGGATATCAGCCTTTGACTCGCTATTTGATAGACGCGGTGGAGGTCCTGGGTGCACAGGAGCAGTTGTGTCCTTCTTGTGTCGACATGTTGCGAGGAGGGACATGGACGCAAGGCTTGAAGTATGGGATAATCTGCCGGAAACTCTGGGTTTGTGAGACGAAGGGTGGACCACAGGCTGATGTGAAGGTGAGCGTTCGCCATTGACGCTGTATATCACGCTGAGCCTGATGATAAGATTGATACTAGCATCAGCGATGGGAACGGAGCTGTGCTGACTAGACTTCAATATATCCCGGGATACGACAGAAGCAAGTACGACAACAGATTGGACTCATCGTAACCCATGCCGCGTATCAGAGTAGACGCAGACCGCCGCATTATCTTGTGACTGCAGCTTGTACATCTACCTATATTATGATCAGGATCAACGAGGTACTATCCGGTCACTCGGACACTGTAAGTCCGGTCGCCCCGGGTTCTGAAGCTTACGATCTTCACCCCCGCGGGCCTCGACTTTCAACGTCTGGGACCCGCAGAGACGTACGGTCAGCTACGGAGCAAAGACACAGGCCGTTAACCCCGACTGCGTTCGCATTCCACATACGCCGCGCTATGTTTCATAGGGCCAAACAATAGATACACGGACGATGCGACCGAGACCTATGACTTGCCCTCACGTCTTCACCGATTCCGACTCTCCTTGAGCGGAGTGGAGCACGGGCGCCGGCCCTTGTGGCAGGGGTGCAACGTGAGGAAGGCCTGTATCCAAGATATGCAGTTCGTCGGCGAACATTGAAACATTTTTCTACCATACAACGTCCAACCACTCACCTAGCTCTACACTCGGGATCTCCAACTCCTCGAGACCTGCATCCGTCAACAAGACCGACCGTCGAGTCAACTCCACAGAGCACTGGACACCGCAAAGAGTTTCAACTCACGGTTCTTGGACCTTGCCTTCCGTCGGGCATATATAACACGCTCCTTGACGATGTTCATTTTCTGGTCGATGTACCGCATCGCGTAGACGGTGATGACCACAGTGGCGATCGCGACAACGACTTTGACAATGATGGCTATCGTAGATGTCTTCTGACCTGGAATGCGGCACAGGATGCGAGAGGAGTTAATCGAGTGAGTACGGCTTAGGCTCGGACAGTGTGCTGACCGAGATTCTCGTCCGCAGGCGCGCCGTTGCTGTTGCCATCCGCGACGCCAACGTACACGATGGCCAGCTGCTTGGGCAGTGCGAGAAATGCCGCCATGAGGAACGTGGTAACGTGCATCCCCGCCGTTGCAAATATAGCCGTAGTGACTGGGCGCGACGTCAGTAACCTAACCAAATTATCAAATGCATCAACTCACGATGAGGAGGGATGGTGCTATACCGGACGATGACAGCCATTGGCAGGCCGCCCTCCCGTATGACCTCGCAAATGAGCGCGTACTTGAGGTTCTTCTTCTCCGTTTTCTCTCCGCGTCCCCTGCATCCGAATCTAAACACGCTTCATATCGCGTGGGTAGTGTATCATCAGTCACAGGCTAAGTACATATATACACCGCGACAGAGGCAGTTGGACTCACTAGTAGGTGAATAGCTCCCCAAAAATGGTCCCTGCAGCAACAATACCAAAGCCGATCCAGACACCCCAGATGTCGCCACAGAGGACAGCGACGAGTTCGTGGCCGAAGAGCTACAAGGCGCCGTAGCGAGCTGTGAGCGTGGGCACTTCATCGTGACAACGTGTGGGCGAATGCGTACCGGCGGACATGACAGAACGATCATGATACCAATGGGAATGAGCCATGCGCCGGGTGTCCTAGAGTCGACGCTCGTTTCAGGGCAATGTGGCTCGAGGCATTTGTAGGAGGGGGACTCACTTTCTTAACCACTCAAATGCAGGAAGCATGGCGTACACCAGCTCCTTCTGCAGCGCAAAGAACGCAGTGACACCAGTTAAGATGATTAGTGTCGCAACCAGCGCAGCTGCTCCCAGGATCCAGCCGGAACACAGCTCAGCAGAGGGTTCGTACTATCGAACACCGAAAGACGATCGCACCTAGATTCTTCGGGTTCTTCAGCCACCACCAACTGACATATCTCTTGAAGTAGCTCAAGTTGCACGAGCGAATCTTCGTCGACAAGGCCTCTTGCTCCGACGGTGTAGGACTGGGGGTGCGTGCGACAGGACGGGAATAGACCCTCACGTTGTCAGAGTCCATTGCCTTGCCGCCATCTTGATGCTCTTGACCCAAGGATGTCGGCCGAATATTGGGAGTCGACGGGTCTGCAGGCGGATAGACATGAACAACGTCGAGGTTCGTTACTGTCCGCGGCTGTGGCGTGTAGATGGGGAGTACAGTGCGATCATCTCTATGAAGGGAGTATGGTTGTATTCAGCACTCGAAGCACTTGTGTGCCCAGCAGCCGGGAGCCACATACTCGTTTATCATATCCCAGTGCAGGCCGAAGCAAGATAGCGGATGCGCAGGAACGGTGTTCAGTCTAGCTGATGCCGACGACAAGTATTAAGGCAGCTCCTTGGTTTGTGGCAGATCCTCGCCGAGTCGAAGATTGCGCAGCTGGAGGCGACGTGAGACCGGAGTGCGACCCTGAACGACATGGCTGCGCTAGTTGACTTGCCTGAAGAGAACGAGTAGCTTCGCACACAGCACAGCACCGCGGTGAATGCGCGTGCTAAGTACGTGAAGAATCGACGTCGCACGCCGCATGTTTACGACATCGACAGCTCCTCCGTAGCCTTCTCGACTATCTGCATTCATTTTCAGTTATACAGGTACCGCGGCATACGGCGATATGCTGAACTCCGGTGGTGCCTTGTATCGCTTTCGTGCAAGGAGAGTACTCACCTCGGTGACCGCCCCTTCGACGACAAACCTGATACACGAAAAGGGCGTCTATTCAATCTCTTCTGGGCAGCGATTGGCGATAAGGCGTTCGGCGACAAGGCGTCGTACAAGTTGGCATGACCCGGAGTAGAGCGTTCAGGCGAATCGCTTCATAGATCAGGGGTTCTAAACTGCAACACGAGCCGTGCTGCAAAGTCAGGATACTTTCCTTGTCGATGTACCGTGTTCGGAGTAGTATAACTCGGAAGCAACATAGACTTGTCGTGAGCTTAGTGTTCCGGCCGCCGTTATGCCCGCCACGATAACCAGATGACAAACTCGGCGTCCAATGAAGTCAGAGTACACAAGTTCTCGAGTCCGCAGATAGACAAGAAGGAAACCGCTTGCAGAGCATACGTCTTCATTTGTAGATCATTCCGACCGCGCGGGAGGACAATACTTATACCTGCCGCTGACGTGTGCCACGGTGACCGGCAAAGGCCGCGACGCTCCATATAATTCGTGTTTGATTACGACGGTACAGTAGTCGAGACCCATCTGTTGATAGTATAAGTACACGCGGGATATGAATCTGCCGCCCTCTCGCACAATAACCACTCACGACGAGGCCTTGGCCTAGAAGCTCGAACCGACACGCGACACATACAAAACACCAAGTCCATGTCCATAATGTCGTATCAATGTCCTGACAAAGGTTGCCCACAGCTGCTCAGCTCGGACAGCGAAAACAAACGGAAGAAAACGGGGCCGGCGCGAGTCTCACCTTCAGCGCGGCCGCTACGGTGCGGTGTATGTAGGATCCCTCACGACTTCCACTTCGACCTCCCGTTCCCCTGCGCCGCCTGCAGCACACCGGAGATCGCGACAGACCCCGATCGGCTTCTACCTGCACCTGAGGAGCGGCCCTTGGACGGCGACGGCGACGGCGACTGGTCCTCCAGCTCGTACGGCGTCATGTCTCCGCTGTCCGCATACGCATGCCCGTGTCCGCGCATAGCCAGCCCGGGCGGGCCGAGCCCGTCCATGTCCACACCCGTACTCATCTCCAGATCGCGTCCGCCGCGGGTCGGGGAGCGAGGGTTGTCGATGACGATCACGGGCCCGGACCCGACCTTCGAGTCTCGTTTGGCGCGCGGGAAGTTGGCCTTCGAAGGAGAGAGCGGCTCCAGCTCGTACGCGGCGCAGTCGGGGTCGACTCTGAGATGGGACGACGGGCTGTCGGGAGCGAGCGGCAGAGGCGGAGGATACAAGTCTGAGGCTGCGAGAGCCTTCGCCTGCCTACATGGCGGCCGTGCGAGGAGATGCGAGGAAAGCGAGTGGGATTAACAAAGGTCAGGAGCTTGTATCTCGGGCGAGCGCGGGGCAGACAGACGCACCTCGCCTTGCGCCTCGCGTACACGACCCGGTGCTTGACTTCGTCCATCTTCTTGTTGATGAACCACATCCCGATAACCGTCACCGTGAGTGAGATCAGGATCACGACGACCTTGAGCCCAGTGGCCTTGGCGTGGGCGGCGTCTGCAGCGATCCGATCCTCAGTACCGGAAGACCAGTGGATCACTCAAACAGAGACACCGCGACACACCTCCGCTGGCTTCCTTGGCGACACCGATGTAGACGATCGCGAGCTGCTTTGGGAGCGAGAGAAACGCCGACACACAGAACATCCACACGGTCATCCCGCACGTCGAGAACACCGCCGTCAGGACTGCACAGCGCCAGCGTCCGGTGCACGCTCGTCAGTCGTCGTTGACACACGCGAAGACGGAGGCGGGCAGGAACGCTGGGACTCACGATGGCTCGGGATGATCGTGAACCGCATGATGGTGGGCATCTTGATCCCGCCCTCGCGCACGACCTGCGCGTAAAGCGCATACTTGAGCTGCTTCTCTTCCATCTTCTCCCCCCGCGCCCGGCAACACCACTTGAACGCACTGTATGTGCCGGCCGCCGCAGATGAAGTCGAGGGAGAAGGGAGAGAGGAGGAGGGGGAAATTGAAAGGGATCCGATGAGCAGCGGCACGATAGGGAGGTAGCTGAGGAAAGACGTACTAGAAATTCCCGAGCTCGCCAAAGAACGTGCCCGCGGCGACGATGCCGAACCCGATCCAGACGCCCCAGATGTCACCGCAAAGAACGGCGATGAGCTCGTGGCCGAAGAGCTACGCAGACGATGAGTCTACGACATCCATCGAGGTGCGAGCGCAGAAGGGCAGGGACGTACCGGGGGAAAAGAGAGTACAAACATGACTCCGATCGGGACGAGCCAGCCTCCAGGTGTGCTACGGGAAGGAGGCGGAGGATCAGCTCAGACGATGCGTCGGAATACACCGACAACCGCGACCTACTCGCGCAGGAAGTCCGTCACCGGGTGCAGCTTGTCGACAATCTTGCCTTGGTTTGCCAGGAACGCGATAAGGAACGTGAGGATCAAGGTGACGATAGCAATCGTCCCTGCGAGACAAAAAACCGTTCAGAGACCCACACGTACAGGACTGAAATTCAGAGATAGCGGGCACGCACATATGTTCCGTTTGGTAAGCCACGGCCTCGGGTTCCGCAGCAGCTGGTAGGTCTGTTTCCAGTCGCAGATGCGGGTCTTCTCCGAGAGCAGGCGGCCCTCGCTCGGGGTCGGGCTTGGGGTGCGCATCAAATCGCGCTCAATGACCTCTACGCCGTCCTTATCGCCCGCGTCCATGCCCTGCCCAGCAGGACGGTAGGAGGAGAACAGGGGCGGCCTCGCCGTAGGCGCAGTGGTTGCAGTCACATAGGTCGGTGGGTACGGGTGCGCTTCACCCTGCGGCGAATACTCGCGGACCCCGTCGTTCTGCGCGCTGGAACAACGTCTGAGCATGCCATGGTATCGAGAACGGGGTTGAGAACATACCTTACGGTCATGGCTTCTACCAAGTGACTGTGAATGCAGGGTTCAAGCTCTCGTCTGCATGCAAGAGAACTGCACTCTCACCAAAGTTCCAGGAGTAGAGGCCCGGTCGGGGGCGCAGGCGTGGGCGTGTTTGCATACACACTCTAAAGCATTGTTCTGATATACATGAGCACACACATAGCCTCCATGGACAATGGATGGCGACGGAGATAGGCCGTGTGTCTACTGTCCCATCGTGTTCATGCCGTCTTCGCCCGGAAGCTAAACCATTACCAATCGCATTGTACGCGAGAGAAGTCGTCGGAGCGAGGCGCCTCTTGGCGAGCGACATAGTAGCCGGGCTCCCATTATGGCTTCTGGTCAGTTGCAGGCCGCGCGCATGACACCGGATACCGTGCAGAGCTGTGTCTCTAGGCCATAAAGAGCGTACATCAGCGTTCAGGGTGCGCCATCGAGTTATGGACGGGCCGCCGGCGGAGTGCAAGGCGTAATGGGGATGTGTCGGATGGGACTGGGAGCAGATCAAGGGTGGATGCTTCTCAGGGACACAGGTGGGAGCAGATATCGAAGTACGGGAAATGCCAAGGCTGTACACGCTGTCTCTTTGCTTCTGCGGATTCGAGAACGAGCAGACAAGCCAGGTCCGGGCGAGCCGCCTTAACACCAGCCAGTAGCCACTGCGGATAGTCTGCGCGTCGAGCCGAGACCCGGATCTCTATATGAATGTTGACACCTACGGAGGACATGTGAGTATAGTTTCTCCACAAGGCTCCAGGATCCCGCATGCCGAAGTGAGGAGTCCTGCATGCGGCGACTCGAAAGCATAATTCTTTGAGCAATACAATGCCCCGCGTGTCGCATATGCGTCTTCTCATTCGCCTATGCTCGAGATGCACAATACGTACAGCATGGGACGTCGCAAAGACCCTTCCTCGAGAGAAGACTTATAGGACAAATGGCGCCTAAGATCGACAAAACCACGAGGTAAGTGTCTTCCACTGGGGATCTCAGAGGACGATAGGTCATATTCCATAGAGCTCGAGTCGGCGCGAGCGTGGATGACCACGCAAGTCACCTTGGTCATTCAAGCCGGACAGGCAATACAAAGTGATAGCGCCGCTCCCCAGGGCTGCACATATATTGCGATAGCTGCGACAAATGTCCAGATCGCGGTCGTTTCCCGGGGCATTCCGTGATTGGCGCGAGACCAGTACTTCCACTGCTGTCAGCAGTTGTGTGTGGACTGTGTAGCCTCAGAGCTTGCGATATGCTTCAGTAAGGCCATGAGCGGCTATCTCCAAGCACTACCGTAGCCATGATGTTTTTGATGCAGGGTTGTGCAGGAGAGGGACCGATCCAAAGGCCGATCGGAACTGCGCATCTTCTGTAGTAAAAGAAAGCGGATGCCTTACACGGAAGGGTTCCTTCCATAAAACGGAGTTTCAAGATTTCCCCGCCTTGCTAGCATGCAGCGTTGCACAAGAACTACTCAGAAATCTAACTGACGAGGAGATTGTTATGTCTGTAACATCAACAGGGAGAGTGGCGGCCCGCTGGGACTATACCGACAGTAAGTATGTCTCGGATGGTTTGTTGACGGGCGCCTGACAAGGAGACTTGGAGCGAGTCGACCTGCAGCTGGGATCGACTCTCTCCGAGCTTCGATGCTGGTTGTTCAAACGTTCATGCATCATGTTGTGGCTGCTCTGACCCTCTCTGACCAAACAAACATATCTGGCGCGAGGTACGAGAGGCCCATGCTCTCCATGATGCATGAGCAATGCATGAGCTTGCAGGATGGAGTTTGTTCGAATCAAGTTGACGGCGCCGCAGATGGCGGGCGAAAGCCCGCTCAAATGTTCCTCGATTCGCATTCCATTCAACCGCTCGAGCACGGGGCCGCTGCTAGTAGTAGAAACACTTGCGACAACTCACCGTTTCCAAGTCATCGTTACGCGTTAGCTGCGATGTCTCTTGTGTGTCCACAACAGCTCCGGGGACACGGAGCCCTTCGGTTTGTGTTGACGCAGGTCTGCGAACGAGCGTCGAAATCGTAGGTACTAAGTCTTGGAGTTGAGCCAGCTGCGCATCAACTACGCGCATATAGGCACGGCCCATGATGCTGAAAAAAGTGCGACGCCATAGAGGTCGACGAGGAGAGCCAGAATGACAACGCTGAACGAGGAGCTCGAGGGCGACGAAGTCGACGGTGAAGGTGAACGCTAAGGAGTCGACGGCTGCAGGCCAAATCAGGCGCTGGGGGCGCGTGATGCGCGCGCGCCCCCAGCACGCTTGGGCGACGCGACGCGTCGGTGGTGGGTGGGTGGTGCACCGACGTCATCGCGTCACCGTCCCCAAGGTAAGTACACGCTCTATATAATGCGTCTTTGCTGCATGTACGTCGCCAACGACTTCCACACCTCTGCAGACCTACGCTTAACACCAACACCATGAGCAACAGTAAGCAAAACTCCGTCGACGTCCTCCGAGTCGCTTACGAGAGGGGAATGTTGTGCGGCGTGCGCTGACCTCACGTAACTGGGATAGCCGCGAACAACGACTTCAACTACCAGAATCGCAACTACCCCCCGGAGAACGACAGTGGGTCTCCTGTTCACCGTGACCGGCCTGATAACTGATATATACTGGGAACGCTCGACAGCAACCTCCGAGGGCGGGTACGGCGCACCCACCAACACCTTCTCCGCCCAGAACCAGCGACGCGCGGACGTCGCCCAGCAGACGCAGTCGCAGGCGCAGACGCAGAGCGACTCGCAGCAGTTCTCGCCCTCCAACCACGGTCTCCTCGACCAGTCCCTCGACGGCGGGCCCCTCAACCGCGAGATTCAAGATGCGAAGCAGGGCTCCGACGGGCGCACCCGCGCACAGTTCGCACATGAGGCACGCCGCGATTTCGACGCAATGAACCCGTACGGCCGCAACCCCGACAACACGGAGGAGGCGGGCGAGAGGCTTGCGAGTGCGTACGCGGACCAGCGCGGACGGCAGTACGAGGGCAGCGGTTCTGCGGGGAACGACGGGGACGTCGGGGCGTTGTAGGCCGGGTGTGTTGAACTTTTTGAAGAACACCACTACTGTATCATCATAGTCATAGCTGCATATAGCACGCACCGGCGCGACACGGTCGTCGTCCAATTCGGTCATCAGCGAGATCTTGCGATTATTCAAGGATACTTTTGCACCGTCCAGAAACCTATAGCGCACAAACAGATCCCCATACCATACATCGGACAGTACACTCGTCTACTCCTCCTTCTTCCCGACCCGCTTCTCCGCCTCGTCGATGGCCGCCTTGTCAGTCTGCGGGTCCGAGGCGCCGCCGAACATGCCTCCGGCCTTGAACGGACGCTTGAGGTCGCCCTCGGCCGGCTTCCCAAAGAGGTGGATCGCAACGGGCTTCGCGTCGTAGAGCGTCTTCACGCCCATGAGCGCCTGAATGAACAGAGGCTGCGTGTACCTGTGGAATGGGGGTGACGTAAGTACGAAGCTAAAAAAACGAATCGGAATCTGGGAGGGTAGCAGAACCACTGAGAGTCATCCTGGTAGAGCAAACACAAGCGAGGCAAATACGAATGTGCGCGCACAAGACGTAGTCTCGTCACGTGTCGAGCGGCAGTCGTCGCGTGCGAGTTCACCAACGAAAGTGTGACGTGGAGGGGGATAAGTACCACGACTCGATGTGCATCGGGATAATGCCAACGATGGTATATGGCTAGCATGTATTTGATGCAGTGGGAGCGGAACAATAGATGCATCCTGGCGTCGCACCATCTGGCCATGGCGCGTTGTGACTCGGCATCCAAGCAGAACGGGAGGGGCGAGACCTGATGCCAGGTGGATGTCACACCAACCACACTCGACCGCAGATTTGTACCAAGACACAGACGCGCAACTGCACATTGCGCACGAAGAAAGAGGGGGCGGATAACTGGGGTGACGAACGGAGGAGAGAGAAGCAAGGAACAAAACAAAGGGGAGTGCCACGTACTTAAGGTAGAGATGCATGAACGCCATCATCGCCGCTCCGAAGTACACCGCACGCATGAGCTTCGACGTCTCCTGCAGGTCGTAATCTCGGACGGTGGTCGTCACAAGTTTGCTCCCTTCCGCGCCCTGCGAGAGCTCCGTTGTTAGCTACGCGACCCCTGATGCAGCGCACGCACACGACGTACCATCGACGAAGGCTCGACTGCAGCAAGGAGCCCTCTCGGTCAGTGATGCACCAGACGGGCGACTGAGTGAGAACACGCACCATACTTGAGCACCGTCTGGTCGTTCTTCTTCTTGATCTGGCAGTTATCGCGTGAGCACGCTGGAGGACAAGGACCCGAAACTGCACGCACCTGCAGACCGACGTAGAAGTACGCCCCGAGGACGATGGCCTGCACGGAGACGTACGCGATGCGCACGTACAGCAGCGTCTGCGGGTCGTCGAAGGGGATCTTCCTCGCCACTGTTGGACAGTTCCGAAGCCAAGCATCACCCGTCAGAGGACCAGGGCATACGCAGTCGTGTAGTTCATGCCATGAGAGTAAGAAAGAGTGTTTTAGCTATTGGGAGTACATCTTGTCGCAGACAAGCAGCGCGGACAGACCTTGCATGGCACCGAGGGAGATGACGAGGTTGCTCACGGCCGGGTTCATGACGAAGTTTCAGACGTTAGACGTTGACGTTGAGTATTTTCGGGAGGAGGACGGTGACGCCTGAAGAATGAGAGGGCAGAGAAACGGGTAGGAGGTGGTGGTGGTGGGAGGAGATGGTGGGAGGAAAAGGGAGTGAGAGGAGTGGCCAAAAATCTGGGTTAGACGTGTCGCACCCAGTTTGGAAGCACCGTATCAGAACCTCCATGCACGTGACCAGCCACATAAGATCACGACAAGTGCCAGTCTGCGACTTGGACTCCTCGGACGAACTGTCTTATGAGAAGCCTGCGAGCTCGTGCTTGGCTTACTCGTCAACGCATGAAGTTGACTCCTCCACTGTCCTCCATGCTCAAGCAATCTTGCAAGGCTGACACTCGTTTGTGCCGGTATGTCGCTTCTTACTTCAATGCAGCTCGCCAGGTCAAGCAGGGTCAATTTCACTCTACATTGCCAGTAGTATACGTGCACTAATTTAACAGACTTTGAGCTGCCCATCTATCTTTCACAGGCTCTCCAGTCGTCTGCCTACGGAAAATTCGGCGCGAGCTGCTTGCACGTTGGCAGAGCAACTTCTCTCGGACCGGTCGGTCTGCTCTGCTGCAGCACTCATCGATGGTATCAGTGGGCGACTCATAACTTCCAGTGAACTCTCAACCCTCATCTCCACCCGCTGCCAGTCGCCCTCCGATTCTCTACTATTTGATCTGAACACAAAACGACCCCTCCTCTCACACCAACAGCATCAAGCTCCCCTCACGCTCCTGACACTCTCGAATCCGGGATGGCCTACAAACAAGATCAAGAGCTCTGGTTCGACACGGGCTTCGTGGTTCTCGTGGCGGACGACGAGACCGCGTTCCGCATCCCGAAGTACCTCCTCACGCGAGTCTCTCCAGTGTTCGAGAGCATGTTTCGGGATGCCCACCCCGGCGAGATGGAAGACGGGTGCCCCGTCGTTCGCCTCGCGCATGACCGCTCTGCGGACCTCAGGCACTTTCTCCGCTTTCTGACTGAGGACAAGATAGAGTATGTCAGGTCTAGTACCCGTGCCGACACATCCAGCTGACGTCACGTGCTGCTCCATAGATCGTTGACAAAGAAGTGCGCAGGAATAAATAGGTTCGCTGCCGTGCCTCGCATGCCCTCCTGCGAATGATTCGACTGAACTCTGGTCATCCTTAGCTATCCATTCTCTACCCTGGCTGCCATCCTCCGTATCGCGCACAAATACGAGGCAGTCGAAATCGTCGAAGCCGCCTACCCTCGTATAGAAGACGCGTTCGTCTATCATGTACAGCCTCGGTGGTACCGTTATTCTAAAGCAGGGATCGACTTCAAGCCGGAGGACGCTTTCGAATTCGTCAACCTTGCCCGTCTCGTCAACAAGCCACTCCCCCCTGCAGCCCTGTTCCTCTGCTACGCATGTGGACTCGCGAAGCTCCGGGATGGGGTCGCGCGCGCGGACGGCTACATCGAACGGCTGTCCGAGGAGGACTTCGAACGGTGTATCCACGCCATTCCCCGCCTTTCGGAAGCCTATCGCCAATGCATAGTCAAAACGTATGATGTCACGCGGGTGCGAACCTTTCGCGACTGCAACAGAGACGATAGATGCAAGAAGCAGGTGCAGACGTTATTGGAGGCACGCCGCCAAGCCTGGGCCAATGCCGAGGGGATACCCAATCTGGCCGCCATGATCGTGACGGAGGGTCCGGAAGAGAAAAGCCTCTGCCCGAGCTGCAAAGGCTGGTTATCAGATTGGGGAAATGAATGCTGCGATGATGCTCGCAGCCCCGAACGGTTGGCTTGGTGCTTCTTCTTGGACAGCGGCGATGGCCAGCCGTCCGCGTGAGCACAGCGTGTGTCTTATATATAACGGTATGCACTACGCCTTCTTATGCCATTTGCGCTGACAGCTGAGTAAAACGAGTACGAACGCTAATACAAGGAGTGAAGCAACTAGGGTAGTGGATGGCGGGTAACTAAAGAAATTTCACAGGCTACGCGAGCTAGCGAACGAGATGGGAGAGGCAACGAGGTCAGCGGACGACTCGTTGCAGACACTTGCTGTACTCACCTAGCGAACGAGAGGGAAGAGGCAAGGAGGTAAAGACCCCTTTTCCCTTCGCTCTCGCTGACTAGTGAGGCGAGCGGCAGCGCAGATGCCGAAGCGACGGCGGATGTCCGGATTAGGCAAAACTCGTGCGCGAGCTGTCGCGAGAGGGCGCCCGCGGCGCGCGGTATCGCGCAGTGATTCGACTAGTGAAAATTACCCTTTAAACTCAACAAATCTCTCGCGCTCTTTAGCCTGTGACGGCGGGCGATGCACTTGAGGGATTTGGCTGAGCACAGGCGCCCCGTCGCGGCGCGCGGACGGGACGCCTAGAGTAGCTTGTATTCACAGTAAAACGAGTACGAACGCTAAAGGACTAGAAGAGAAAGAAAGAATTGAGTTGTGTGTGTGTTTGTTTGTGTAGTAGAAAAGAGACGAAAGGGATGGAAGGACTCGTTGAAGGGGAAAGAGGGTTAGACATCTCTCAACACTCATTTTGTTGTGTAAGGGAAGGAGGAGGGGGTTGTCGCGACACTAGCATATGCTCAGTGCGCGAGAGACTACAGCGCGGGAGGTGCCGGACCGTGCTGACGCTCCGCTAGCATCAAGGCGTGCACAATGAGCGGGTGCTTTCGGATGTATGCTTGCCACGCCTCGGAGGACCACCGTCCGATCGCCTGAATGGAGGTGGCGGGGACACCGGCGATGGCGAGCGCAGTAGCGCCGCCAGCTCGCATAGAGTGGCCGCTAATACGGGATGAAGGCGGGAAGAAGACGCGCAGGCGTCGCAGGAACCAGGAACGGGTCGGGATGGATCCATCGCGCGTGATCCAAAGTTCGGCCCGGCAAGAGAAGTGTTGGTCGCGCAATTGCAGATAGTGTTTGAATGCGAGAAGTGAGTCCATGCCTTGTATGGATGTGCTGATGACAACCTTGTTTCCCTCGAAATGGCGGTCAGCCTTGTGCCTGCGGAGATCGAAACCGAAGGAGTCGGAATGTATGAATGCAGACGCACGCCGCGATATCTTGTCGAACGAGCGCAGGTCCCTTTGGTCCGGCCACACGAGGTCACCGAGACGAAGCAATGCGTGGAAACCCGTCGTGAATTGAGCGAGGAAAAGCAGGTCGTCGAAGTTGTCGCTATGGAGAAGGGCAACACGGACACGCTCGACATCGTCACGCGCGAGCGGCATCTTGCGCGCGACTGGCTTGCTGTACAGGCGCTTAGCACCCCGCAGTGTTCGCGCGACGAGTGGCGCCTTTCGCGCCCTGCGGATGTCCGGGTAGAAGGCTTCAAGTTCGCTGCAGATGCCGGATAAGTAAGAGTCGACAGAGCGGGGTTCAATGTGATGGCATTGATAGACGACATAAAGGCTTAGCATGTTTTCTGTGGGATTAATGGGGAAATGATGCACGGAGCAGAACGTAAGATATGAATTCAAGGCCGACATGTATGTTGACTTAGTCGTCTTGTCGAGCGCGTGCTCAAGTGCGATAGCGCGCTCGTGCAGCAGGCGCTCCAGTGTCCACGCCTTGCGGGGGGGTTGGCGTGAACGAGCGGAGATTGATATCATTTTTTCGAAGCCCCCAGCGCATCTCGAGGGGTATGAATGGGAAGAGGGTGATAAGGGGATCGAGATGTTGTGCCACGTCTAGTTTGCCGCGCGACAGAGCGTCGGCCACGACGTTGAACCGACCGGGCACGTGGTCAACTCGGACATCGAGGCCTAAGTCCAGACGGACGTCCACCGCGGACATCAGGATGAGGCTATATGCGGGATCCGCGCGCAGAGTGTTGAAGATTGCGACAGTGTTTGAGTTGTCGGACAAAACCGCGAACCTGCGAACACGACGCCCCGACTTGGACCATACGCGAACACGATGAAGTGCGCTGCAGACTGCCAGCGACTCCATAAAGAAGATGGTACCAGTGGGCGGATCAGATGGCAGGGACGCATAGAACCCGAGGTGCAGCCATGGGAAATAGAGCCCGAGGCCACGGCCGGACGCGTCAACCATGGCAAACTCGTGCTCGGGGTTGTCCGGGATGAGGTCGGCCGGACACCACACTATACTCTGCAACAGTTGGACGGGAGGATAGCGCTCGAGGCGGTCAGCTAGCCAGGTAAGATCGCGCGCCATCGCGGAGTTGATGTAGATATCTGCGTGTTTGTTTGACTTGCCGGCGGTCTTCGCGTATACGGTAGCTAGTGCGGGTCTCAACAGTGGGGACACGTTGAGCGCCCAATTGATGAAACCCGTAAGCGAGAGGATCTCGCCGAGCGGGCGCCGGCGGACGCGCGCGACATTGCATACATCGCGCAGCGCTCCCACGAGTTTTTGTCTGCGGTCCACTGGCAGAGCAACGGAGTGACTATCTGCGTCGCACATGAAGCCTATGATAGGAAGCTGTACGCCGTACAGTTGCTTAGGCTCATCATGTGGCAGACCAATCTCGTCCCAGCACCGGAGGAGGTTGGCTTGTGTAGTGGGTAGGTACTTGCGGAATGGCGGATACCAGGACACGTGTGATCTGAGCTCGTACCCGAAGTTGTCGTCGACATAAGTGCCGACGAACTCGACGTTGAAGTGGTGTTCAGCAATCCAAGCCACTAGGCTGAGAAAAGCTGCCCAAACTCGTAGGGACCCACGGCTGCCGAAGACATTGCAGCGGTCGACATATCGGAGGCCGTCGATGGTAACGATTTGTCGGACCTGCCAAAACGGGGACATTGGCATGCGCCGGTAAGCTTGTGAGACGTCAGACTTCCATAGTATGAGCGGCTGATCACCGTAGCGCTCTCTGAGACGGCGAAGGTGCGCGCCGAGGACCGGGATGCCGTCAAGTACAGCGCCTCGGACAGCCTCCGACCGTATCATTGAATTGAGAGAGTATGGCCCGGCGGACTGATCGTTCACAAGGCGTAATTTTGAAGAATTTGGTTTCGGAACGACGTGCACCGGCATGGAGTACATACCGTCGAGTAATTTGGTACCGAAGGACTGAGAGAAACGCCCGAGTGCGATCTCCTCATCCCGCTGGTCCCGAAGGAACGCCTGCGCGATGCTGTCTGTAGGAGGGGGTCGGACCTCGTTGTGTGTGTCCGGGTAGGTGTCAGGCTTTTCATCTGCAACGGGCCAGAAACCCTCTCGCAGCCCTCGAACAACGGAGCGCACAAAAGGTTGGTTGGGGTGACGCTCGAGCAATTGCTCGAAGCGGGTGATATCGACTGGAGTAACTATCTTGAAAAGGTCTGGACGCTGCGCTAGCGTCCTGCAGACCAACGGGTCGTCTCTTGCCGTGACGGGCACCTCCGGGAGCGG
The DNA here is from genome assembly GCA_022606115.1 of Daedaleopsis nitida. Taxonomy (NCBI): domain Eukaryota; kingdom Fungi; phylum Basidiomycota; class Agaricomycetes; order Polyporales; family Polyporaceae; genus Daedaleopsis; species Daedaleopsis nitida. Next base: position 3,205,823 of record JABYQM010000005.1, on the reverse strand, counting down.
CAAGTGAGTGAGTGAGACCGAGCCGAAGGTACGGATGTGACCGTCGGCGTCGTCCCACACGAATCCTCGCAGGAACCTGGGCGCCGAGGCGCGGGATGGTCGCTCAGTTCGCGTCCTGAGTGCATCGGGACTCGGGATGCCCGGCTCGGCCACAGCGGGCGCAGACGTGCTTGTAGCGACATTCATCGCCGGTCTGCCGACAATGACCGTTGTTCCAGCGCCTGCAGGGCTCGTCTCGCCTACCTTGCGGCTTTGACGTACTTGCTCTCGAAGCGTGCTTAGGAGGTTGAGGTCCTCCACTGGTCGCACCGGCACCGACTGAGTCGATACACATAAGCTTGATGTCGCTGAAGGCGCCGAAGTCGGTAAGGAGTGCGTCTCGGACGGTGCCGACGCGCTTTCGGACAGCCCTGTCGTACTCGATGACCCGATGCTGCTGCGCAACTGCAAGTGCCCCGAAAAACTGGATAATGTGTGCTTCGTAACGTCGGAGTTCTGACTCGCGGTGAGGGAAGACGAAACGGGTAGCGGCGGAGGCTCTACCCCACGCGGGGACCCAATCTCCGAGAGACTCGACTCGGCGCTTCGGTTCGAGCGATCGATAGCTGAATTGGAGGTCGCCGACGCGTTGGGACTGCTTATCGTCGCTACTAAGGGAGTAGTAATTGGTGAGCACGCGGTCCAGATCAACCGCGCGACCCCGGAGGAGGTTGTCCCATTCGCTGACCGGGAACTCCGGGACTCCGACCGTGTTGAGGAGATTCTCGCGTGTAAATCGGATGTCCTTCCCGTACTCCCTAAGCAGTCGGATGGACTCACGCAGCTCGGGTCCAAGCGCACACTCAAGGGCGTCCCCCATGCTGGCCCATGCGAACTGCGCCGGGTCTGGCCTGGAGCGCTTGTATCCCGGTTCGCCGTCCTCCCTCTCGGGCTCGGATCCCGAAGACGGTGTAGGAGATCGCACCCGCCTTCTCGGACCGCTGCGCGGCGGCGCCCTGCTCTCACTTGGTGGTCGTGACGCCCTCGGCGATTCGGCGGGTTGCCGTGGCTCTCCTGCAGACGTAGACCCGCCTCCGGGCTGCTGAGGCGGTCCAGGAGTGGGATCTGCCGCTCGCCGGTTTCGGTCGACCTCGTCCAACATGCCTCGGTACGAGAGGAAAGTCTCATCAGCGGCGGTTCCGCTGAGCTGGCTGTTGGGATCGTTGAGGAGTCGGAAGATAGCACTGATGGCGGTAGGGCGATCAACTTCTCCTCTTTTGTACGTCTCCACCTGCTCCTCGCACTGGCGGACGATGTCCGCTTGCGCTTGCGAGATCCCGTTATCGCTGCCGTTTCCATTTTGCGACATAGAGTTTGATTTCGATAGATGGCGAAGGCAATGTAACTAAAGAAATTTCACAGGCTACGCGAGCTAGCGAACGAGATGGGAGAGGCAACGAGGTCAGCGGACGACTCGTTGCAGACACTTGCTGTACTCACCTAGCGAACGAGAGGGAAGAGGCAAGGAGGTAAAGACCCCTTTTCCCTTCGCTCTCGCTGACTAGTGAGGCGAGCGGCAGCGCAGATGCCGAAGCGACGGCGGATGTCCGGATTAGGCAAAACTCGTGCGCGAGCTGTCGCGAGAGGGCGCCCGCGGCGCGCGGTATCGCGCAGTGATTCGACTAGTGAAAATTACCCTTTAAACTCAATATATATAACGGTATGCACTACGCCTTCTTATGCCATTTGCGCTGACAGCTGAGTACCGTGGACCTTGAATGTTTTCGACAGCCTCCGGACCGCTACCGTCCCACTACCTGTCAAGTTGACGATTTGTACGAAATTATCCTCGCGGCTCGATCAATACTAGTTGTTCTCGTTCACGTGAATCAGGCTGTCCGTGTCACAACTCGCATCAATATCCTCTCATTCTCAGTTTGTTGACTAGCATGGTGCCTCAGCCTACCCGGCCCTACCGGCACGGGGTCGCCACGAGGCCCTAGCAGCTTCGCTACCGCAGCACACTGGCACCACTATCTGGCCGAGTGTATAACAGACTGATGTCCCCGTTGTAAGTGATGTTCGTATTCTCGTGTCGCTTATCGCCTCGCCTGTCCTAAGACTCGTCTAGGAGTTGAACAACAGCGGTACGTATATGCAATCAGCCATTCGCGATACTCGAGCTGATCATCATCTCATTATTTATGTCGCAGGCTAACGTATCCCTCTCGCGAGACATGTCCTCCCCTGAGCTTATACCCCTCGATGAAGTCAAGAGAGATGAGATCTGGTTCGAGGACGGGAGCATTGTCATCGTCGCGGAGGCGGTTGCTTTCCGCGTCTACAAAGGCCTCCTCTCCGCCGTGTCCCCCGTTTTCAATGACCTCTTCAGCCTACCTCAAAACGAGCCTGACGAACAGTTCACGGAGATGATGGATGGATGTAGGGTGGCACGCGTCCAGGACTCCGCAATCCAAATGCGCCATTTCCTCTCGGCGGTGACTCAGCCGAGCTTCTAGTATCTCTTCTTTCTGTCAGATTATGCTGCATGTAGCTAAGCTGACCATTCATGGTTAGCGTTGAGCTACTTGATTCGTATCATATCATTCCATTCGATACTCTGGCCGCGATCGTCCGCATGGCACACAAATACCAAGCGGAAGAGATCGTAACAGCCGCAGCCTGCCGGCTGGACACGTTCTTCGCCAAGTTCTCAGCGCATGCAACACTTCTTATCGAGATATGCGCAGTTGAATCGCGCAGGAAGTGGAACATCGATTGGTTGACCCTGTGGAAGTGGACCGAACATGTCGCCTCGGTCAAAGTAGAACTGAGCCACGCGACAGAGGCCGTCAATCTCGCACGATTCCTCGGCCGTCCCGCATGGGTACCTTTTGCTATCTTCCTCTGCTGTGTCGGCGATCCTCTGCACCTGCGAAACGGCGTCCGTCGGGAGGATGGAGAGTTGGAACGACTATCTGACGAGGACTACATGCGGTGCATCCGTGCTATTCCGGTCATACGCGAGAAATCCTACCAGCTCGTTCACGATCTTCTTGTATCGCACCATACTTCTCTCTTCTCTCCTCTCAGCTCGTGCACTCAAAAGCAACATTGCCAGGCAATCTTCAAGGAGATCGTCTCGGAGTTCAAGGAGGAGAGGTTTTTCCCGCAAGCTCTTACGGATATCCATGTCCGATTGAGCTGTTGGTCGAGATTACCCGAGGCTATACGTAGGAAGCGTAGTGACATATGTCCTGCATGTTGGGTGCGACTGACTTCAAACGGCCAACACGAACTGTATTCGAAGATTTGGGAACAGATTGCAGGCTCGATCAACGTGGCTTTGTAGACGATGACTTTGAATATGAGGTGTGGTGTATTATTTCTGCAAATACTCCACGTAGCAGTCCATATGTTGATATATCAGTAGTACATACGTAGTATCCGCCCATCTTACCTGTAGTCTCACTGTCTTGAGTACCTGGACCAAGACGAGTTTGAGGTCATTGCCAGAAGTGGTATAGGCGGTGACGTCAGACCGCTACGGGCGTCAAACTTCCAAACGTTCCCCGTCGCACAGCGCATATATGCACCCCATCAACCTCTTGCCCCCATCATCATCTGCCTTTCAACTGCCATGAACGAAACGGTCTCCATTTCCCGAGCGACGTCGACCTCCCGCCCCGCCAGCAGACACAGCAGGCATGGCTCGACTGTCTCCCGCAGCCAGTCCCTGATCAAGAAGAGCATCGCGCCCAACGACCTCCGCCCATCCGACATCCTCATCGAACGCTTCACGGCGTGGAAAGCCATCGTCAAACAGCTCATCGCGTACTTTGAGGGCATCGCCGACATTGAGAACAATGTCGCGCGCGAGATGACGAAGCTCGCCGCCGTCATCCAGGTCCCGTTTAGGGCTGGGAACCAGTTCTTGGGAGAGGGTGGACTTCAGGTGCGTTGTACGGACTCTCACAACGCTTACATGCACTAAAATGTAACACAGGACGTCTTCTACGGCGTTCGTGACAAGACTCGCGCGATCGCTGACCAACATGCAAACCTAGGTCGTACCGTCGACGGTTCGATCGTGCAGCACCTTCAGAAACTGAGGGCTGAGATCAAAGCTCACATCAAGGTATGTTCCGAGCATGAGCTATTTGTGCACCATTATCTTCCCTAGAAATCAAACGTTGCGTTAACACTGCACTCACGTGTGTCTCCAGAATATACAAAATGACACGGGAAAGCTAGCTACGGCAGTCGCCAAAGAACGAGAGCTCTCCGCGAAACTTATCGGCGATCTGGGAACCAACGTCTCCATCATGAAGAACACGCCTCTGCAAGTGACCGCGAGGTCAGATCCCTACGTCGCTAACCAAGTCGTCGCCCGCCAGCTTGTCAAACAGGTCCACACTGAGAATGCTCTCCAGAAGTCTCTGTTACTCACACAGGCCTCCTCTGCCATGTTCGAGGCTTCGCTCATCCAGGCACTCCAATCCGCATGGGCAACGTTCGCCGAATGGCGTGCTCGCATGGACAGCAGTGTCGGTGACATATGGAACAATCTCCAGCGCGACATGTCCGCACTCCCTCCTGATCGCGAGTGGATCTCGTTCGCTGCCCGCGAAGACCACCTTGTTGATCCAGAGACTCCCCTCCGCGACCCGAACGTGATCAACTATCCCAGTAAGGACGACCCAAGCGTCATTCCCGTCCACACCGGCATGCTCGAGCGCAAGAAGCGCTACACCCGCACATACCGCGAGGCCTACTACGTCCTCACTGCTGCCGGCTTTCTGCACGAGTACGCCTCATCTGATCCCGCGGTGGCCGACCGCCCGCTGTTCAGCCTCTTCCTGCCCATGTGCACGCTGGGCCCGCCGTCGTCCGCGAGCGGGAAGAGCCACAAGTTTCACATCGAGGAGCGCAAGGACGGCACGGGCGCCCAACACTCGGGCTCCTTCCGCGGCCTCCGGGACTCCTTCCGTCGCGGTAAGGGCAGCGGGCGGGCGTGGGCGTTCCGCGCCCGCTCGCACGACGACATGATGGAGTGGTGGAACGACGTACGGATGCTCTGTGCGCGGTACCTTGTCGCGAGCGAGCAGATGGAGCGCTCGGGACCGGTTGCGGCGGCCGTGCGCGCGGCGGGATACACGAGCGAGGAGGAGGGCGTCGGAGACACGGAGGATGAGGGGTCGAGCGTTGAAGAAGATCAGGACGAGGAGGACGACGCGGCGTACGTCGAGGCCCGCGAGACCGAGGAGGAGTCGGGTCCGCCCGAATACTCGCACCACGGGCACAGCGCGATGGCGCGGGATATGGACTACGGCGCGAATGGATATCCTGTAAGTGGCCACACGCGGCGTTTGATGGCCTTCTATGCGGAGGTGCTGATCGACCATTGCTGCTGCAGGTCGACAAGAAGGCTGGGACTGGCGGCGACGGTGCGAACGTCTCGAGGCGGCCGAGCAAGCGCCAGCAGGAGAAGGCTCCTGAGGGACGGCCGCCGCATGTGCCCGTTGGGGATGGCGGGGAGCACGAGGGCGAGGCCGCGCAGCACGAGAGTCGGTTCACGGAGGTTTTGTGAGTCTTGTATACTTTTGACGAGCTTGGATTGTGTTATGTTCGCTGGTTGGATTCTGTACAGTAGTCTCTCTGTAGTTCTACGGGCCCCGAGTGTTACCCATGCGGTACGTATCTTACCAGAGATCGTATTTTGACATATGATTGTACTCGCCATTGCTAATGACGAAGGTTTGTGCATCTCTGGAACGTAGTGCACGCGTTCAGGCAAGTGGTATGTATTCAGTCCACCATCCAGTCATCCACTACCAAGTCAATAATATCTGGGAGTCTGTCCCACACCTTCTTCCGCTTCTCGAAGATGCGATCGGTCCAGTATGCAGCGCAGGGGCTACACACGCGCCAGGCTAAGTCGGTAGCAAGGTAGTCATGCAGAGGGTCAGAATCCACGGTATCCGTGAAGCCCAGATTGATGAGGAGCCGATGGTATTTGATTGTCTCTATTTGATAGCCTCGGTGCACTTATCCCGATTGAAGCAGTTGTCGCTCGGCGACGCCTCTTCAGCGAGGTAGCAGAGGGTGAGCTCGATGTGTTTGTCCCGGAGCGCCTTCTGCGCATGGAGACAGAGGATGAGGTCGCCGGTCGTGAGTTTCTCGAGTGTGCCGTCGGAGCGGGCGGTGCCCAGGACGAGGTCTTCCGGTTCGAGTAGACAACAGCAGTAGATGGCAGTGGGCAGCATGTCCGTCCTGCCGAGCAGTCGTACGAGGTTGAGGGCTTCCACCGCGCAGTCGCCGACTTGGGGCATGATCTCAGAGCGCAGGTTGTCTCGCGCAGGCCAGAGCTTGAACTCCGTGGTGAACACTGCTTGCAATCGGCAGACCACAGCCTCGAGGAGGTCGTCGAGTTGGTACTTGTGGCTGAGACGCGCGAGTGCAGCTAGCGTGGGGAACGGGATGGCCCTTCCCTTTGCTGGATGCAGAAAACTGCTCCCGATCAGATGCAGCGGCGTGCATGCATGCATAAGTCGACGGAACTCACTTGACGCCTCCGTAGATTGCCCGGAGCAGTTCACGACAATCCTGGCTCGAGTCGGAGACGCGCACGACGGGACAGCTATCCATCGTCTCCGTCTCAGTGGAGGGATCCCACTGTCTGACGTCGACTCCGAGGGAAGACTCGGGGGTTGCGGGACCGCAAAGAGGTCTTTAAAGACGACGGAGTGGCTGGAGAGGATGCTCTTATGGCATCGGAAGGCAGAGTGTTCTGCGACGACCACTACATTCCCGTCATCGAACCACACTTCTGCGTCACGCTGGATTTCGTCCACAGCTGCCACGGTCGTGTCCGAGTCGTCGGTACTGGCAGTGGTGACCATCTCGTCATCGGACATCGATGTTTCGTTGACCAAGCTGCGAAGACTCGTGTCAGAGACTCCATCACACGTTAAAATGTACTGACCACTCACAAGCACTACACAGGAGGGTAGATCTATAGACTCAGGCTGAGTTTTGCCAGTCACGTCCAGGTCAGATCGTAGTCACAGAACAAGAGCAATATTAGCGCTCAGCGTCACAGGTCGGCGGTTCGGTTCAACTTGTAGGACCGATCCACTTAAGTTCAACCACTTGACACTAGGCTGGCGACATATTCGATATCCTTCGGTCAGAGCACAACATATTGCTACGAGTGCGACGATGATACAACAACAACACAACACTAATACACAATGAAGTCCGTGATATGATGAGGTGTGTGTCCGAGCTTAACGTCCGTGATTAGCTAGTCCGTATGCATGAAGCCAAGTCCATGGTGCGATCATGTCCTGCGGGTATCGCGAGGATTGCAGCTAGTAAAATGCAAGCAGATCGTTGACATCAGCACTCACTGCGTACACGAAGGATCCAAGGACACAGACATACCGATCAGAGGCCGCACTGGCTCGACGCGACCTTCGTGGCCGTCGCGTCGATCCTGCCGAGGAACACGCCCTGGTTGTTCGTGAGCGTGTTCATCGCCCCGAGCGCGATGTTGAACCCGGCATCGGTGTGGTCGACCGCGAGCACGTTAATGCTCCGGCCCTTGTACGTCAATTGCCAGCACGTCCCGCACTGGTCCGAGTTCCAGCCGGCGACGGCGGCCGCGCCGCCGATGTTCGGGAAGTGCGGGAGGGAGCCGAAGGTGCTGAAGCCCTTGGGGATCAGCCCGTTCTCGCCGTCGGAGCACGCGACGGTCGTGAGGCTGCCGGACGCGTTGTCGTATGTCTCGTCGTAGGAGACCGTCACACCGAGCGCGGAGGAGGCGAGCGCGGAGAGCGCGACGAGGAGCGTGGCGAACTGCATGATGTGGATGGATGTGCGAAGGAGTAGGTGCGTCTGACGCGGATGTGAAGTGGAGGTGCGGGGAAGACAGTTGAACACTGCTGGCTCTTCGGACGACGTTGGAGGGCAGCCTTTATACCGCGGTCCGCGAACTGGTGAGTGCCGGCTGTACAACCCCGCGTTGTGCCCGTCAAAGGCCGAGGATCGGGCTAGGCAGAAGGGGCGGACACACTGCATGGGCAGGTGGAGAGAGAACCTCCGACGCGGGGACATGTGCCGAGTTCTTTCGACGGCTGCCATTCAAACAGGGCTTACCGCCCAGATGCTCGAAGTCCATGGGACCGTCTCACGGGGATGCACTCACCGTCTGGGTACCGTCCAGTCATCGGCCGACGGCCATGCTCTTCGCGCGTATGTTGAAAATGCATTACGGGACAGCATCTTGGTAGTGCCTACAAGGCTAGACACAGGGCCATAACGATGGAGGAACTCACCGATATCTCTTGCCACCTGTTGCGGCGAATGGCGCATCATGAGCCCACTCGAGTGCAGCATGCATCACAGCAGCTGTCGGCCTATCACGTAAAGTTGGGTTGGGTACCAGAAGCAGGTGAGCCTCGATGGCTCGTGGTCTCCGAGAGTTGCGGGATCAAAGTTCTGGAGCGTACCAGTCCGAGATCGAAGACGAAGGGCGGAGATACGCGATTGTAGCAAGTCACGCACCAAGAAAAGCGAGGCGGAGCTGGCAGTCCGGGCAGGGCTCGAAGTAGCTGACGAGGGGACAGGATCCAGAATCTCCCGTACATAGTCCGTATACGTTCGTGTGCGAGCAAGATCAGTAGTCGCAGTAGGACTGTGCTGCAAGAGCCTGCAACTTCTAGGTTCAGTTTTGCGGACAAGGTGCACCATATAGCATGTGGCATTTTACTTAATCAATCCGATATGGTGTAGTGGCTAACATTATCGCCTCTCACGCGATAGCCCGGGGTTCGATTCCCCGTGTCGGAATACCTACGTGCTGGAACAGTTTTTATTACATGCTCGATCATCCCTGCTGGGTTTGCTCACCAGCTGCAGGCTCCTCTTGCCTTTTTGTTCTTATCAACCAGAATCTGCTTTTTTTCGACTTCGAAAGATTACCCGTAAGTAAATGCGCCCAAGTCTGAGATCCCGTATTCACTAGGCCACGCACCGCTGCACTTTCCACTCGAATAGGCTGTTCACGGTACTGCGGGCCCGGCACTATCACCCTGCTCAGACGGTAAACTCAGCTACATCGTGCATACACCGCATACGGGTGAAAGCCCGAGGTCGTTATGTGTTTCGACTGCATTGAATGCGCAGTGTACGTCTCCAGTTCTGCTTCACCGTTTTGTGTGGGGTTTCTGACCTAACCGTCGCATTCTCGCAGCATAAGTACTGGGACTGGCAGGGACTGGCCCGCCCAGTCGTGCATGGATGGGCGCAAAGGTCGGAGATGGAGGTAAAGATTTGAGCCAAAGCAGAATATTATCGTACTTCCGGTGAGTCTCTCGATGATTTCGATCAATGATCATCCGGTATTTCTTTGCCTTCGCAAGTGTGAACGTTCTCATAGGGAATTGTCTCGCCAACACAATGCGGGTTATGCCAGTACCAACCTCAACGTTGCATCAGCACTCAGCTGCGTTGAGACTTGAGACTCCTTAGGAGCTCGCGGCCTCGTCCCTGAAAATAACTGATCTCTCACCTGATTGGCAGATACATAGACTCTAGCTATAGGTTCTCGCTGCAAGCCAGTCAGCTATACACGTACATGCGAAGGTGTGTCTCTGCTCACTTGAGGCTAGTCGCGGTCCAGAGAGGATCGGGAGAGGGAGGATACTTACTCATGCCGCGGCCGCGATCGGTTCGCTCATGGCTGTGAGGGCTGCGGATATAGGCTTTCCAGACGAACTCGTCAATTCCGATGCACGCTGCCACGCTCAGCGGCCTCTCCCAGGCTCCACCGCTTCTGTGGGGAGGACTTGCGGCTTGCGTGTTGCGCATGTCAGACTGCTGGTTCGCTTCCAACATATCCGGGTTGGCTTGAGTCACTGGCAGTACTCATACTTCCAGGGGGATTGACATATGCGACTCGCTCTGTCTCCCGGATGATCGCATGGGGTAGCATCAGCGGGGCCCGTGGCTCCGACGGATACATCGAGGGTTGATGTTTGTTATTCGGACTTGTTATCGTCCATAGTATCATTTTCTGACCGTGTGTATCGACAGGAGGTGCTGGTTGGTGCTGGGTCCGATCGGAGCCAGACTCAGCCAGTCAACGCTCAGCGCTTGCGGCTCTGTGCAGTCGTCTTCGACCACAGTAACTTCAAGAGCAAGCCCCTCTCGAACGCCTCGCTCTATTCAGCCACCTCTCACACTCCCCGCCGCACTCCCCAGCCATCCGCTGGCGACAACGAAGACACCCCGCAGAAACGTCGGCCGGTCCCTCAGGTGCACTCGCGCTCAATAATCCTTTGAACAAAGATTAGTGGTGGTCCGCGGCAAAGGCTTGGGGCTGTGAAGCCGATCGATGCCGTAAGGAGCGGTGCATCTCGTTCTAAATAACCGCCCCCCGCAGTATTTGGCCAATACAGTGCCGTACTTTCGTCGCGCGCGCCATGTCAAGGGTGGGGCGTCTCAGGGTTCTCGGAGATCATCCATATATTACCAGGCTGCCATGCCAAACCTCGTCTGTTAAGTCCACACCCTCGCTTTTTCACTCTTGTCTCGCCTTCTACAATGTCCTACGGGTAACTACTTCCTGCCACTACTCACGTAGTAGCTTGCTGACTATTGCACACCGCTCCTATTAGAAACTGGCAGCAGCCTCCTCCCCGATATACTCGCCGACACCACAGGCAGCGCCACACCTCACCAACGCGCCTCATGCATATCCTCCTCAGGGCCCGTCATACTCCCAATTCGCCCAAACGACTTACCTAGGTCCCCACGCGACTGAACAGGACAAGACGCGTGCCGGGGTCGACTACCGCGCGATCGTGCGCACTCCGAGCCCTACGCCCTCCGAAGATGCGGCACTGAAGGGTAAGGTCCGCTCGTGCGGAAACTTCGACCTCAAGAAATACACCAGCTCCGAGTGGCTGAAGAACCCGCGGAACCTATGTGCGTACCGTCCGCCCTCTCCCGCCTGAGCTACTTGCTGACGACGCCTTCGGTCCTGTGTACAGTCATGCTCGTGGCCACACTCCTCATCGTGGGTCTTCTCATCGCGTTCGTCGCACTGCAGAACAAGATCTTGGATGCGATATCTCCAGCGGCCGACTGGCTGAGAGAGTAAGTCTCTCGCCTGCGCGAGCTGTTTGTCTGCATCGCGCTAACGTCGGTGTCCGGTGGTTCAGAACGCCAGGGGCATGGCTCATCCCGATCGCGATCATGATCGTCCTGTCCTTCCCACCGGTACGTATCTCTTCCGGCAGCACCACCCAGCCGCGGACGCTCACCGTCCCCCGCCCTCCCAGCTGTTCGGCCACGAGCTCGTCGCCATCCTATGTGGAGACGTCTGGGGCGTCTGGATCGGCTTCGGCATCGTCGCCGCAGGCACCATCGTCGGCGAGCTTGCTACCTACTACACTTTCCGGTATGGCTGCAAAGCGCGCGCGTCGAAGATGGGCGAGAAGAGCCTCACGTACGCGCTCATATCCGAGGTCATCCGCGAGGGCGGCCTCAAGATCGCGGTTATAATCCGCTACAGTACTATCCCTCCTCACTGTGAGTTCCTCGCTGGCAACACATTCGTTGCGAGTGTGGCATCCTGACCGAGACTGCCAGTGACCACCGCCGTTTTCGCAACGGCCGGCATGTCAGTGTGGACCTTCCTCATCGCCGCGTTCGTCGCGCTCCCGAAGCAGCTCGCGGTCGTGTACATCGGTGTCGCAGAGCGCAGCGGCGCGCCGACAGACGATAACGGTGGTGCGTCTCAGCCTCTCCTCTCGCTCGTGCTCCGGGCTTTTTCACTGACTAGCCGGGTCTACTAGACAAGAAGGTGTCGAAGACGACGACGATCATCAAGGCCGTGGTGATCACCGCGACGATCATCATCACCATCTACGCGATGCGCTACGTCGACGCGCAGCTAAACGCGGTCAAGGAGCGCGTCATCTACGCAAGGCGCAAGGCGCGCCAGGCGAAACTCGCTGGCTCCGGGTCCGGCGTGTTTGCCCACTCACCCACGCAGTCGTCTGCGTCTGATGTTGGGATGCTCGCGGGCGGGCGTCCAGAGTATGCACCTGCACCCGGTGAGTGGAGCGGTCCGACGTCAAGCTTGAGTTGTGTGCTGATCGACATTACTTCAGGTCCTTCGCGAGCGCAGCGCGTGCCACAGGGGCCTGTAACCATGTCTCATTCAACGCCAGGAGACTTTGCATGACCATGACGCACGAGTGCGCGGGTCAACGCTCGACGCTTGGGACTTGTTTGTACGATAGGCGCACCGTATCTCCACTACGAAGGTGCGTCCGTTCCTCCCCTGTTCTGGCCGCTCTTCGCTGACACTGAGACCACAGGAATTGACTGTAATCGGACAGTCAAGCATATTGCATATACCAGTAGCATTAGATCACCTCCGGCTTGATGCATCGTTGCATCGCTTCCATGAACGGGTTCTCCGAGTGCGCTCACAACTTGCGATGTGTCCGCAACGCGTCATAGGAGACGTTGTGAGCACACCTCTTTGTAAGAGTCGTTGGCCGACTCGGATCGTCTCCAACATAAGAAGAAGGTGGGACCGACCGACTTTCGACCGGCGCGGCCGTGTTGGTGTCAAGTCCTTCGACTCGGACTCGGACCGTAACGGACGTCGATGTTCTCGCGAGTCGCTTTCGGATGACGTTGCTGGCTCACTGAGTACTTACTCAGTACTCATAAGTAGCCGCCAGCTATCGTGTGCGCCGACTGAAGGATATAGAAGGTGAGGGACTCACCTCGAAGATGATCAATCAACACGTCTCAAATGTCCCCCGCAGCCATTGCACGCATGACCCAGGCGTTGAGCGCTGAGCCCTCACGGATGGTAAGTTGTAACGAGCCTAGAGTTCAAGCCGATACCGCTTACGGATTCTTCAAGTTATGTGCATGGCTCGTACTTCCGATCCCCACGGACTGCTGGCAGTAATTCAAGATAGTGCCTCATGTACCGGCGAACAATTACCGCCGGATGGGTGTTCTCACACTACGGCAGATCTACCTACCGGGTACGAATCCCTGCTGCTCGGAGTCCAGAAGAACCTCGTTACGGTTGATCTGACACTCACGCCAGTACGCTAATCTCATAATTGCGAACATTCCTCACATAGCGCCAGGCACGCCCATGACGGTGCTCCGGCGAAGTCAAAGCTGCGAGTACCTATTCAAGTTCATCAGTCTCGGAGTTTAACCATCTAAAGTTCACACCTTCCAAACACACGAACCTCAGTGAGTTTCTCCTTGATACATCACCATCCTCCTAGTCTCTGTAGCTAACCACCGTGGCTGGCAAGATAGTAGCAAGATGACAGCCGATCTTTACTATCCTTTAACGATACCTCACTGAACAATCTGCGCATTATCCGAGGAGACGGCATGCAAGAGCTTGGATTTGCAATGCTCTCTACGGCTCTCACATGAACATCTTTGGTTCCAATCCTTCCGTGACGGGACAGTTATTTCACATCCACATGAGGAACTCATGTTGTGTCGAGGCTGTTGTCTTCCATTCCTTGTAGACGGGTACCCTGATTTTCTGTCCGAGTGCAGGTCGTACTCTGTCGATGAAGCGGCATCACGGACACCATGGGCTACTCCAAGCAGATATATAAGGAACACGGATTTTCCGTTTGATAGAGCCAGCCCCAAGCTACTACACACATCCACACCTCCCTCAGCGACCTTTTGACCTCTACTACCACATCATGTCTGCCAAGGTTTTGCCTACCACCAGCTTCGCCGTCACGGTCCCCAAGCCGTCGAACATCTACGTATACTACCAGAACACGGACGCTGCTATCGTCCAGAGCGTGTACAACAAGGGTTGGACTGGCGGGGTGAGCTCGACTCTCCCCTTCAAGGCCGCCACGTCCACTCCTCTCGCCGCCGTCAACCTCACCGTCAACGGACAAGAAGTGAGTACCACTGAGCTTGTTGAAAATACTTTGTGCTTTCCATGTTGACAATGTGTCGCAGTGGCTCCGTGTCTACTACCTCAGCCCTGACTACAAGCTGAAGGAAGCCTGTTACGTCACTGGCAAAGGCTGGTACTCCGGCGGGCTGGATGCGCAGAACGTCCAAGCTGCGGCCAACAGCTCCATTGCTGCGTTCAGCTTCGACGACGTTGGACAGACGTCCATTCGCGTCTACTACCAAGGTTTGTGGGAATTCATCATTATGTTTGATAGGTTTTCACAATTCTATACAGAGGCGAAGACGAACAAGCTCCAGGAGTACTGCTACACCAACGAGCGCTGGTTCCGCGGTGCGACCAATCTCCCGACTGCCCTGAGTGGAACTGGACTTGCGGCAATCTCGTACTACTTCGAGAGCCAGCTCCAGCACCGGCTCTATTACCAAGCCGAGGATCTGACCATCAGCGAGCATGCATTCGTTGGCACGAGCTGGGGCCCAGGTGAGCAGATCGTCCTCCTACAGAATCGCACACACACTCCGTCGAGCGACGCGGCTGAAGCATTGATTCGCAGGCGAGTTCAATGGCGGGGTCGCCCCAGGCCAAACCCCGATCGGCGCGCTCTTCCTCAGCGGGCTCGGTACCGTCCTCGACGTCTACTGGATGGACTTGAAGCAAGAGATCGTCCATACCGTGCAGCAGAACAGCATTTGGTCGTCGAACAGTATGGTCGAGGAGGCCACGAAGGCTGGTTCTAAGTTCGCCATCGTGGGGTGGCAGGGAGGCAAGGTTATCCGCGGATACTACCAGACTCAGGACCGCGGCGTCCGCGAGGTGTGCAAGAACACCTTCGACGGCAGCTGGGTGCCTGGCGCTACGCTCGCTGTGGGCTGGTGAACGTACTAATGCTGATCAGGTGGGTCATGACACCCGCCCATCCATCCACTCAACCTAACCTAAGGCTCTCTCGCAGACATACCACTTCTCGTACCACTGTCCCCTGTATAGTAGCCAAACAGGTACCGAACCTTCTTGTCCTTGTACCTACCAGTATATGACGTTTATGATGGAAAGCATCATTGAAAATACGATCTACTTTTGAGACTCTGACTGGCAAACGGCCCTAACAACGCGCCAGAACATCGCTTCGCCCTTCAAGATCTTCAGCCGAATGCAGCCCTTCCTTTGCGAGGTATGACCTGCACGTGTCAGCTCGTCCGCTAACCACGGTTCAATCAAGCGAGGTCGATGTTGACGATGTCGGATGCGGAGGCAGATGCTTGTTTACGATGTAAAATCTTCCGTTCCAGACGAGGCGAGTGAGCGAAGATCTGTTGATGTTTAGGGTGTCGAGCTAGTGGCAACCACGCCGCTCGGGAATCCGGACACCGGCAGTAGGGTGCCTGGCACTCCTCGGGCCCGAGATGTACTCCATCGACGCATCGGTGCTGCTGCTGCCCTCAGGCTCCAAATTCACGACGCGAGCGCGCAGGTCGGAATAAGCCGGTCCTGGTGTAGGGAAGGAGGGAGCCGCTGAGTGTGGCCTGGGCGGGGCGCTTGCGGCGCGGGTAGATGACCCGGTCCTTGATCTGGTCAATCTGCTTGTCCACGTACTTCATCGTGAATATCGAGAAGACGACGACGACAAGCACGACAAGAAGCTTGATGATTCTCGTCTTCTTGCTGGTCCCGCTGTATGAGACTGGGGATGGGGAACGCAAGTGCTGGTCAGCAGACCTATGGGAAGACTGGGATGAAGAGAGGCGTACCGCTACTACTGTCACCATCAACACTGTGTTCAGTGCTCCCCAGATAGACCGCCGCGAGCTGTTTGGGGAGTGAAGCGAATGCAGAAATGAGGAAGCTGACGACGCCCATGCCCGTAGAGGCGAAGATCGCGGTGAGCACTGATGTGACAGTACGCGGTTAGCGGGTGACATAGCACAATCGGTTGGCTTCGACATACCGTGGCCTGGGATGGCGCCGTAGCGGGACATGATAGCCATCTTGAGACCTCCGCCATTGGGAACCGCCGCCCAGAGCGTGTATTACAGACTCTTCTCCGCATACTTTTCCATCCGGCCGCGGCAGCAGGAGCGGAACGTGCTGGACATGTCACAATATATTGAGCATTGATGCATGCCGGAGGAAGCGTAACAAGACTCACTAGTAGGTGGTGAGTCCGCCGACGACCGTCCCGACAACCACGATCGCGAAACCGACGGCGATCCCTCAAATCTCTCCGCACAGCAGAGCCACGAGCTCGTGTCCAAAGAGATGTAAACTACGCGTTGAGCGTACAGCGTGCCATTGACCACAGGCTTCACTCACCGGAGGGAATGACATGACAATCATGATGGCGATCGGAATGAGCCACGCGCCAGGCGTTCTGGGTTCCGTGATGAGCGATTCTCGGACAATGACCAGCACCATATCAATACTCACTCCCTTAGCCACCTCGCCACCGGGTCGAGGGCTTCGACGATGCTGTCCTGCGTGACAATGAACATGATAGCAAAGGCTAGAATGGTGACTGCGATAAGAAAGGAGACTGCGTCGGGCGACAGCCACCGTCTATGAGCTATCACAATCGAGTGGTCACTCCAGAGAGGTGGAATGCACTGATATTCTTCCTGCTCTTCCAGAATTCGGGGTCGAAGTACTGCTTCAAGTTGATTAGCTTGGTTTTGGTCACCTCAGCCTCAGACGGAGTCGGACTGGCTGTTCGTGTCACTTCACGAGGTTCGCCGGTGACGCGGCCTTTGAGCTTAAACCCATAGGGCGCTGAGAAGCCTGCTCCGGGCGCGACGAATGGGTACGAAGATGCATTGGGTGGGTAGGTATCGAGAGGCTGAGGGTATGGAGGTAGAGTGGCAATCGACGCATTCTGCCATGGCGTGGGTGCGTAAAACCTCGCTGGACTACCGCTACAAGAGATTCATCCGGTGAGTGAACGAGTGGTTGCATTTGATTTTGACCACATACCTCATCGATCAATAAGCGTTCGCACTAGCAGAAAATGGGACGTGATTGGTATAAGAAGGAAAGTGAGGAGCATGTACAATACAGACGGTACAGTACCGTGCGTCGTCTTGTGTATACGTCGGACAATGGCTGCGGCGACCGCACATGCTGTGCAGCAATAGTCATCTTCTGCAGCGGACTGTTTTGAAATGCCGTGTATTCAGTGTGGTTTCCGACACGTAGCTAACTGGATCCGGGTAAAACGCTTACTGGTTACCAGACTATCGCACTGCACAGAATGCTAGTGCTGGTGCTGCGGAACTTTGAAGTCCGGATAAAAGCGTCTAGTGGGTCCGGATATCAAGTAAAAGCGATGGGAGGTTGGAGTGCAAGTGCAAGGCGTGCAAACAAGAGAGCCGCATGCGGGCGATACCGGGCCCCCACGACGGATGGGTACGGGACAGTGATGCGAAAGAACGGGTTGCCGCTACAAGAGACTTATATTATCCTGTTTCGACCACGTACCTCATCGTCCACTACACGTTCACAATGACAGAGGGCTGGTAGTAAGTAGTAGTAGGCTAAGTCACTAGTAGCAGTCACACTGACGCCGAGCCGTTGTTGCCGGTTGGAGCAGTAAGTATTCACACAAGCACGTGCTCTTGCCCGGGTATTCCCGCCAGTTTAGCGACTGTCTCGACTGTCTTGTGACTTGTATTACCTGAGCTATTGTCATAGCGTAGTCTTCCTTGATATATCTGTTCTCTGTTCAAACCAAGTTTCTCTTCCCCGTCCGCATCCGTTGCTTTAAGTCTATACACCGACAAGCTAGGTCTCATTATTCGGCGATGACTTATGCCAGAATATTCTCGGCTTTCTTATGACAATGCTCTCAGGCGTGTTGTCAATCTGTGAAGTAGTCTAATCCGAGTAAGTGTCAATTGCCATCCGACTAAGTATCGTTGATGCTATGTATACTCGTCAGCTTCCCCTCCCCTCTGACTATTGTTGTAAAGATGTGAATCTCGAATGAGACTTGCTCAAGAGTCAAGATTGCTCTACGTTGCATCGAGCAACTCATCCGAGGATTCCTCCCGTTCGCCGCAGCGGAACCGGACGGACTAGACGCCTTCGTCTACGTACCTAAAGATATGTGGCTTTAGCACTAACTTTGTGTGCATTACAAGAGCTTTTGGGCGGCCTTTCAACAGAACCTGCTTAGTACAGTTTGCTACAGCATGCGTCGTCGCCGCAGCCACCCATTCTAGCCCCTAGTCCACAGGACATTGTGACCTCGATATACCCAACCTCATCCTCTCAAATTGTTGAATGCGCCATTGTTGCTGCTAAAGAGTACTCAGCTGTATCCTGGTATGGCTTGACACGCTTGCGAGACGGGATCGACTACTACCGTCCGAGGATCTGGTACGTGTGCAGTTTGATCTTGATCACGGATTGCTAGGTGCCCTAACAAAGGGGTAAGCTCTTAGTGTCAGGATAGCGTCAACACTTCGAGGAAATACGACGGTCTGTCAAGCTCCACCTCTCTTGTAATTGCATGTGCGTACTTACGCTGCGCTTGGGACCGTACTAGTCTCGATAAGTACGGTCGCCAGCTTGTGCTTATTGCTCTAGCGAAGTACTGACACCGCTGTAACAGCGCTCGACATATCCCCGTTACGTGAGTGCCGACCGTCCCGGTTTTGTTCTAGCCGACAACCCTGGACCCGCTCGAAGTTGCTGACACACCTTCTAAGCTTCCACCCACGACTGTCTGGAACTTCTCTAACGTCTCACTGTGCTTGGCTCCATCAGGCCCCATCGTGTTCCGGCCCTTGTCACCCCGCAAATCATGCCGTGACGACTACGGTCCTAAAGTTCGATCGCAATCGTCCATCCACTACGCGACGGAAACTTCGTCGCCCGCGGTGCGTCATCATTCACGGTGGTACGTAACTCTCAAAGAGGACGAGCAATGGCAACTACATGAAAGAGGAAGCTTAGAACTATCTGGTAAGTCGCACTCTTCCGAGAGTCAGTTGATTCACATATCCTAGTACGCATCACTCCTCTGTGCTGCGAACAAATCTCAAACGAAGACAATGCGAAGCTTCGTTCAGGTTCAGCGTAATGTATGTACCGCTTCTCTACGCAGCTCTCCGTTTAAAGCTCCTCTGACTCATGTTTTCCCGGGAGCTATGGAATTCGTCGTCATCATTCACTGGGTGCCCTTCCTCCGATACCCTCGCAATGTTGACTGGATGCCCGGGTCACCTTTCTTATGCATCCTCCGTGTTGCTCTGTGAACCTGCGGCGGCGGTTAGCCGTGGCACGCATAGCACTAATAACCTACGTTCTCATTCACACCCATTCTCCGCCCGGTTGCGAAGATACAATTTGTGTTCATCGCCCTGCAAAGCAATAGCGAAGATCATTGATAGGCGCTAGTCCGTCATCACGAGAATGCCGAGGCGCCCCGACAGTAACAGCTCGTTCTTGGCTCGTTCTCGCACCCTGTGTGTCCTGCCGTGGGCGCCCCGACTCCTGTTCACCCTAGTCGACCATGCAGCTCGGCAAGCACCCTGCATGTTCACTGCGGGAGCTTGCTACCTATGCTTGGCTGCATCGCGCGCAGGCTTCGCGGCACAGGTTCGGATACTATGTACGGCGGTCATGCCCGATCCTATCAGGACCGAACCGCCCGAGGTTAGTGCCAAGAGTACGATTGGGTGTGCAATCCACTGTGATGTGGCAGACATCCGACGGTACTCTGCTCTAACGATTCGGCCACCGTCCTTGGCCGTCCATCAATTTGTCTCCGCTCGGTAGCGTCGGCGGCAGGTGCGCTGTGGATTGTTTGGCGACCATGAACACGCTCTGTCTGTTCGATCGGGGGACGGGGGCGATGTATCGTGACCCGCACGTATATCAGAACCAAGGTCGAAAGCAGCCAAGCCCACAAACATCCCTGTACCCCGACTCCTCCTACCTCCTCGGCCCCGGAACCTGGTAAATCACTACCTTCCTTTCCTGGGATCTGCTACTCAACTCCTCTATACAAAAACAGACTCGATCATGACCGCCAGGTACGATAGTTGTATCTCCATCTGCATTCAATCTCTCACCTTGTCTCTCCGCAGTACAAAGAACCTCAACGCTAATGCCCGCCCCCACAAGTCCGCCCCGCGCCACTACACACCAGCGTACCCTCCGGGCACGCACTTCTCCGATGACGAAGAACAGCACGACCATGATACGGCCCAGTCTGCTCTACTACGTGCTTCATCATCACGGCCCTCGACAGCCACCTCCATTCCGGACGCGGATGGGGCGAACAAAGAGGCGGCCGCGATCGCAGTGCGGGAGATCATGCGCACGCCGAGTCCGACCCCGAGCGAGCACCGCGTGCTCAAGGGCAAGATCCGTATTTGCGACTGGAAGTGGATCTACCAGCAGCTCCGGCACCCGTTCGGGTGGATTAACAAGGGCAACATATGTGCGTATCAGAGTACAGTTCTCCGCTGAACATGAGCTGACGGCGGAGTCAGGGGGAATCAGTATCGTGTTACTTATCATCACCTTCTTCTCGCTCTTTCTGGCATTCGAGGACCAGATCTCGGACGCGATGCGCCCTGCGACGGAGTGGATGCGCGAGTAAGTGCAGTCTACCTTGGTCCCGTCTCGTTGACGGTCTCTCATCGTCCTTCGCATGTAGAACGCCCGGAGGCTGGCTCATCCCGGTCGGCATTCTGTTTGTGCTGTCCTTCCCCCCAGTGCGTACTTTCCTGCTGATCAAGAAACACTCGAGATAGCTTACGTGTATGTCTCCATTTCTTCTGACAGCTCTTCGGGCACGACATCATCGCCGTCCTCTGCGGTGATGTTTGGGGCATCTGGATTGGCTTCGCAATCGTCGCAGCGGGCACGTTCCTAGGCGAGATCGCAAATTACTAGTATGTGCACCGTTCCACCTACGGCGTTCATTCGGCTGACCGCACGCGGTGATCTTCCCGCACCGCCTCTGCAGCGCGTTCCAGTATTGCTGTCGGGCACGTGGGAAGGCACTCGAGCACAAACGCCTCAAGTACGGGTTATACGCCGCCGTCGTGCGCGAGGGCGGGGTCGGGGTGAACACCGTTATGCGGTATACCTTCATTCCAGGCCACTGTGAGTAAAATGTGGCTTCCAAGACTCTCCTCATCTAACGCGGACTATAGTCATCACGGCGGTATTCTCGACGTGCGGAATGAGCGTGTGGATCTATCTCATCTCCGCCTTCCTTTCACTGCCGAAGCAGCTTACGATCGTGTACATTGGCGTCTCAAAAGAGAGCACCGATTGTCAGTAGTCTCTTTCCTGCCTCTATGAAACATGTGAAGTATGATCAAGTCTGACGCGAATGCCGTTTCTCCAGCCAAGACCAACACACTTGCGACTGGCCTCAAGATCGGCGTTCTCTCGGTAAACATCCTCCTGACCTTCGTCGCGATGTGGTACATCAACAAGAGGATGGACGAAGTTAAGCACCAGGTCGTGTACGAGCGTCGGAAGGCCCGGTACGCATGGTTTTTCGTTCCCCGCACTCATCCCGCGCTGACCTCGTTGCTCGCGTTTGTAGGCAAATGGCCGCGCTCGCCGCACTCGACCCCGACGTGCGCCCGCCTCTCATCATCGACGTGCGCATGCCTCCCGCCGGGTCCGACTCGGACGCATTCGCGATGGGCCCGCTCGGTGCGACCAAGGTCGCAGCCCCCCAGCCGAATGGCGCGCAGGAAACGTATGCGCACATGAACCCGATCGTGATTGACACGGCCTCGCTCTCTCCTACGGCGCGGAATGGCAGCACGGGCGTGGACGTGCTAGACTCGCCGGGGCTGACGATGCGCCAGCACACCCATGCCTGGCACGCGCACACCGGGAGCGCCGAGGAGGGGACTCGGACGCCGTGGGAGCTGGAGAACCAGTCGCAAGCACAAGCGCAGTCTCAGCCGAGGCCCTCTCCAGCGACGCAGAGAACGGTCGAGGTGGTCACGATCCCTGCGCTGCCGCCACCGAGGGAGGGAAAAGGCTGGAGGAGGTGGCGGGCATAGGCCAGGCTGGGATGTCCGGGTATGGGGATTCGGGTACGTGGGGTCGCGGGCACGACCGCACTCATGATTGATGGACGCTGATAGGATCGTCACGACCTTGCGAACGAAGGAATCCATTCTTTACTCATGCAATGCTTTGGATTGCGGACGCTGATTCTTCTACGTAAGGTATTTTGTAACATCTAGTTACCTCACATCATTCGTTACCGTACACAGGGACATTATATATGGGACATTGCGCTCTGTTGTTGATACTCACATCGTAGAATCATAGGGACCGCCGCCGGTGGTAGATGAGCATGTAGTCCATATCGCCGGCTTGAGCTTGTGAATCCACTTGCGAACTGTCATCCCAATTGCCAGTGAGGCTTGGCAGATATTGTCTCGAGTGCTCTTGCAAGCACACGAAGCTGACTATGCAATTGTGTATATAATTTATAGCCTCGTAGCCATCAGTTCAGGGAGTGCAGAGGCATCCTTAGCATGCGATGTCTCGGTAACATCATCAAGCTGATATGAATCTTCATAGACAGTATCCGACATATCTTCATCGCCCTCCTCCGAAACGATGACCGACCCGATTGACCCGACGACCCTTTCGAAGACGAGGGAGGATTTGTATGAGCGTGTTGAGTAGAGATTGGTGGAAGAGGTCAAGCCCACCGCCTTCCGCTCAGCGGCTTGAAGGTCGAGAAGGAAGCGCGAAACAAGGATCATTGTGAGTCTGCAGCAGGTCCATTTGTCAATGGTCAGTAAACAATATAGTGTCGGTTTTTGAGACAAACGAAGCGACGAACGGGTCTGTGAAGAAGGTCACGATGCTGATGTTCTCCAAGCTGATATCCAGCTCCTACGCGAAGTGGAATTGTGAGTGCTTACTCCGAAATTCGGGGCGTACACCTCACCGAGAGCAAAGTCAGAGTCAGGTGCAGGGCGTTCAGCGTGAACAGGACGCTGTCCGAGGAAGGGCGCGATGTCAGTGCGTGATAATAGTTACTAGTCCCTGCCACGCGGTAACACTTACGCAAAGTAAATAGTACCTGCACGGCAAGGAAACATGAGCACATGGTTGATTAATATCTGTTGTAAGAAAAATCTCACCATCTCGCAGAAGGACCCCCGTGAATGTCTTCGTCGCGATACCGTTTAGCTCGGACAGCGAACTGCCTCGCCTTCGGAGATTCTTCCAAGTGATATAGACGAGCAAAATGTCGGCTGCCATGAGACAAGTGCGAGAGATTATCGAGACTGGAAAGTGTGCAATGTTCATGAAGAGTTTGGCAGTGTGTGCAGTGACTCTTAGTACGTACAGCTGAGCGTACGAGAGGGGTCAGCGAGGAGTTCCACGTGCGGGCATAAGAGGCTACAGACTTACTTGCGGAACACCAGTGGAGAGGCTGAGATGAACGATTGACAACCTATGATAGGGACGTTCTCCCCGGTGATGCCGAAGCGAAACAAACTCTATGAGACGATGTCGTAGAAGGTTGAGCGGCAGATATGACCGGCGTCGCAGGAGAGTAACTGACCATATTCATCCCGATGGTGACGGATGAAAGGAGGAATACGATAATCCCTATCAAAGCGCTTCTGCTCAAAGCAAACGCTCGTAGCGCAGAGAACACTATTGGCACGGCGGGCACGACCTATATTTTGGCGGCAGAAAATGATGAGCTAAATCCCTCCGATGGAAGCCTACGCCCGTGTTTCCCCGTACATCTTGTAGGCCTATCAATGTGACATTTCACGTTCATTTACGTGAAATATTGGGCTGTCGAAAGGGATGCCTTTGTTGGTGTCACAAAAGGTGGTCAGAAAATAACAAGACAGGTAAGATTCATCGTCTCTTTCATGGGCAGGAGTCGAAAAATATCGAGACAGGTAAGATTTATTGTCTCTTTTCAAAGGCAGGAGATGAAAAAAGACAACAAATCTTACCTATCTTGCTATTTTCTGACCACCTTTTTTGACACCAACAAAGGCATCCCTTTCGACAGCCCAATAGTTCACAAAAATGAACGTGAAATGTCACATTGATAGGCCTACAAGATGTACGGGGAAACATGGGCGTAGGCTTCCATCGGAGGGATTTAGCTCATCATTTTCTGCCGCCAAAATATAGGTCGTGCCCGCCGTGTGGGGGAGATCGTTCAACATCAAATCTCCATGAACTGGCACCACTCACCTGCCCAGACCAAGTCCGACAACATCTCGACCACGAAGATCGCTCGCACGAACCGTGCGCACCTAGCGTCGTGTGTCAGAGCGGGCGAATCGCGATGTGCAGAGAGCACCCGCTCACGCCTGCGCCCCATTGTCAGCTCGCTCTACAAAGCAAGCTGCGAGTCTGTGATGAGAGTAGGCACGTACTCCGTCTGACATTGATATGAAACTTGTAACGAGGATCGCCGTCTGCCGCACCAGATAGAAGTACCTGTTCATGTAGAACAGAAGCGCTGCGCCGTTCAGCCCAGACCGCCAGAACAGCTCTACCTCCTGCGTCAGGGTGATGAAGTACTCGTATAGAGCCAGAGCTATTGCGAAGGGTGAGTATGCACTGATTAATCACAATGGGACAATCGCCGCACCATAAACAGAGACGCCGCTGTAGTTTTCAATAACCCTACAGATGCATAGTCGGTGGGTGTCCAGAGATAGGCACGGACGGCGGGAACATGGTCACGTACAACGCACTGAACTCGGCGATGATGGCGACGGCATCGGCGCTGTCGGAGGAGGACATGGCGAGAGCACCGTGATCAGGGGTGGAGAGTCGCGGATAGTCGGCCAGTCGCGGATAACGTATTATACGCTTGCAGGAGTCCAGCCGCCCGACCGACCGACCGACCGACCGACCGACCAAAGCCCGGAGCGCTATCAGTCACTCATAGGACGTGCCGGATCCTATCCACCTGCAGGAGAATCATTGGCCCTGCACACGCAATCCTATTGGGCGATATTCCAAGGTCCCTGTGGTTTACGACATGAGCCTTGAGCGCAGCAATGATCGTGTGCAGTGCGGATACAGAGCGAATTATAAGGCTGTACTGCTCACTGACCTTACAGCCGTCGTTTCTCCGCAAGCGCATAGTCCAGTGTTGAACAAGAGTCGCTTCTGCGGCATTGAGGTTACCCTGCTAGAATTTTAGAAGGACCAGGGAGGGATTGTCGTAGACTCAAACTATCAAAGATGGATTGGCGGATGCAGTGAGAACTTCTTCGTCTCACGATGAGCTTCTGCCGACTAGAAAGACCGAGACGATCAATGGTCATGCACTACAAGGTTCGTTCAGGAGAACGAGAAGATCCAGTCTCTAGTGAACTGTTACAATCCGGGCGAACGTGAGCGATACTACACTTTATTCGATGTCAGCATAGCGGCACCCCGGCGTACAAGCGGACTCACGCGGCAAGAACTACTACGGTTTGCATCTTCGCAGACAACACATCTCTTTCATCACTGTGAGGCCGACATGAGAAGATGTGGCTCATATCAGCACTGTTCGGATTATACATCCGCGAAAAGAACCTGACCTCTGCAACGATCCGCTTGAACCCAAAGTTCAGTCTGCGTTGCCAGTCCCCGCAGAAGTAGAGTGGAGAGAACGCACATGTATGTATCACCCGGCCTTCTTCTCCAGTTCAAAGAACTTCGGGAGCCCCGCTAGCACGTCGCGACAGCTGATCACAGACTGCTCTAGGATCTTGCCCCTGCACGCAGCACACAACGCATACTGCAGCGTGCTATACGCCTTCGGGACGACCTCCCTCTGGTCGATGCGCACGAACAGATCCGTAAGCGGGTAGGCGGTGCGGTCCACCGCCTGCGCATTGGACATGCGCACGACGACGTCCTTGCACTTTCCCCCGTCCTTGCACGTGTAGCGCCAGACGTAGTCCCCCCACCGGTCGTGCGGGCTGAATGTGCGCTGGACGACGGCGTGGCACTCCCACGAGAGCGCGACGGTCGCGCGTGCGCAGCGCGCGAAGTCCTCGTCCGACACCTGCGCAAGCGACTTATCCTCGCGCGCGACGCCGTTCCGGAGATCGACGGGGTCGCAGAGGCAGCACAGGTAGAGGGCAAACGGCAGTGTGTCGGCGGCCTCTATGAGCTGGAAGAGGCTGATCGCGTCGATCGCGTCGCTGAGGCCGACGTACACCTTGCACGCGTGTCCCCAGGACGCCCATCGGTTGCTCCAAGACTGGGCGTCGACCCAACCAGGCCCCGGGGTGAAGAATTTGAGGAGGCGTGTGGTAGAGAAGGCGAGCGCGGAGTCGACTTGGTACTTGTGCGCGATGCGCGTGAACCCAGCGAGGAATCCATAGTCCTGGGCCATTGTGTGATACTTTCCCAAGCTGTCAACGCGATGGGTTGTCAGATATGAAGGCGCTAGACGGAAGGAAATCTCATCGGACGCACTCGTAACTTGGCTCGAGTAGAAACATCAGAAAACGGCCTAGAGCGTCGGGAAAGTCTGTCACGCGTACGACAGGAGTATCGTCCATAGTCTCCTCATCCTTTGCCCGATGTGTGATGGTGAACAAGTCCTTGAATATGGGCGAGGTTCGCGCCAGAAGCCCCTTATAAACACGGAAAGCGACGGTGTCACTGGCGATGATCACAACGTTTCCATCGTCTATCCAGTAATTTTCGTCCTTCAGTACTCCGTCGGGCATTGAAGACTCCACCGTGGTTTCCTCGTCGACGTGTAGTGGATCTGACATTGCTGGAACAACTTGTATCCTATGCGGGGATTATCAATACAGCCTGGATGCAGGGCTATGCATGGAGACACCGAGCACGTACAGATCTTCAAGACCGGAGAACTCGACTATGAATTCGCCTGGGTCGCAAGTGAGAGAATTTGAGAGTCCTCAGAGGTTTGAAACGACAACAGAATGCTACGGTAGATCGTTCACTGACGCCTGTTAGAAGAACCCTGTCACTCGATGATAGGGCCTGAGAACATAGGTGACACGTGCATACAGCATGTTCGAGTGGATGCTCATCTCCTAGGACCGATCGTCTCGCCTAGTCAATCCTATACGATTGCAGGACACCCCCATAGGAGATTCTACGCGAACTATAGCCGCTTATTGGCGGTGAGCCCACATCCCGAAGACCTTCCAAATTTCCATGGCTCCTCTGACGAGTCATCGCGGTCTCCCGTCAGCATATAAACAAGAAAGATATCTTCTGAAAAGAGTCCCCGATTCAAACGATGCGAGATCGGTCGTGACTGTCCACGACAGTCCCTATCCGTTTGCCATCGCCCATCGCCGCCGTCTCACAGGACATCATCAAGATCGTGCTCAGCAGAGTCGGCGCCCTCGTTCTCCCGCGCTTCCCAGCGGCGCCTGAACGACCTGGCTGCCTTCTCGCAGAATGAGAGGTCACCGCGCGCGTCCGAGTCGTGCGGACGGTAGACGTCGCAGAGCAGAGCAGGACCCATTCAAGGCCGTGCTCGCCCCCCAAGTTCGAGATGTGTTCTAAGAACCGAAGCCTTGTCGCCTCCGGTCACAACAGTCTGTATATTGAGGCACAGATAGGACATTGGTCGCAATTCCTGTATAGTACATCATATCGTGTTCTTCTTGCCGAAGAGCCATTTGAGCAAAACAACTAGAAGCCGCAGGGAACAGAGAGAGTGCTCGCACCTATGAGCGCGTGACTCAGCATTTGACTGCGAAGTCTCACATTATCCTCTCGGACGGTCCAGGTCCTCCGGTCCGAAGCTATCAGGAAGGAGTTCACCGATGCTGGTCTCCTTCACCCCGCCGTCGGTGACACCGTCTGCCAGGCGCTTCTCGTAGTCAGCGGGTACGAGGAGGATGGGCATGTTCTGAGCACAGAATTCACGGATGACCTGGCGACACATCCCGCACGGGGAGATGGCGGACTTGACGTCGCTGGGGATGCAGCGCGGATGAGTCAAAGAAGGCTGATGACAACGGGTTGAGGGCCTAACGTGACGACCGCGAGCGCTGTGAAAAATCGTTTCCCTTCGCTCTGTGGGTGAAGTCAGTCAATGTGCCACGCCCTCCATGAATCCTGCCTGCGCACCACAGCCTTGACGAAAGCAGTTCGTTCTGCACAGATCGTTCCGCCTGCGATAGTCGTTATCGTTAACTAGCTCTGCTACGGTAGATCAAGCAATATGTTTACCGTATGATGCGTTCTCGATGTTTGCACCTTTTATAATCTCACCCGTCGTGGTCAAGAGTGCCGCACCGACTCTGAAGTTTGAATAGCGACAGTATGCAAACTCCTTCGCTACACCAATGATCAGTATTGAGCACACTGATAAGAAGGCTACAAATGTGTACCTTCAAACGCGGCTTTTATCAGACTATCTCTGTGGCTTATGTCTATCGACCACGTCGTAACAGACATGATAGCAACGATACCAAAGGAGGCGAGCGTCGAAACTCCGAGTCCGAAGATGATGAGAGTGAGTGATATGTAGTCGGACCTGGTGACTGAGCGCTGGGAGGCGCTGGGCGGGCCGTTTCGGAATGAGCCGAGGCGTGGGTAAAGTGAAAGTCGGGAAAGCTCGTCACTGTCTCCGCCGACGGGCTCGGTCACCTCACCAGCGACCAGCACCTCATCCTCATCCTCCTCTCCTCCCCGCACCCTCAAAGCTATGGTGCGCCCCCTCTCCGCCCGCCTGGCGCAGGCTATTCGCCCTCGCCGCGTCCCCCAGTCCCACCCTCGTTTGCAACAGCAACGCTTCGCCTCTTCGACCCCCAGCACCGAGGAGGTGCAGAAAAAAGCCCAGGACGCCCTCGCAGCCGCGCAGAAGGGTCTCGGTCAGGCGTTGGAGACTGGCAAGAAGGCCCTCGGACCTGTGGGCGAGAAGGCGGCCACCATGCTCGGATGTACGTGTGTCCTGTTTCGCGTGCCGTTGCGTGTCACTGCTGGCTACGAAAGCGGCGAGTGATGAATTGCATCGGACGGAGCCCTTTTTTTCTAGCATATATGCATGAGCTCACGCGCTTTCTGACCTTTCGTGGCTGGTTTGTAGCTTACCGTGAACCCCTGGGATACAACTTTGCCGTCTTCCGGGAGGTGCTCAAGCAGGTCTACGTTGCGGAGCGCCTCCAACCGCCTCCGATTTCGGCCTTCTCCTCTGTTTACTCGTCGCTCTGGGCACAGGCTCGCAGCCCGCAATATTGGCGCAACCTTTTGCGGTCAGGTGACCTGACCAAGGTTGGGATCTACGCCCTCGAGGCATATGGCATCTTCAAGGTATGTCTCCACCGTTTCTGCCCCGTGAACCAACTCACCGTATGCTGCAGATTGGCGAGATCATCGGCCGCAGAAGCTTAGTCGGGTACAACATCCAATAGATCCCTCGCACCCGCACTCGTTGAACATGTAGATCTGCCCTAATAGGACTTTGTATCCTGGTCATGACGCGTGCTGCGTTAGTATGGTGATATGCATAGTCGCCTTCAGACTTACATATCCTGGTGTCCCTCGCGTGTGAGTTACTAGCCATTGTGGTTGAGAGCGAGAGAGAGCAATCGCGCCGCGTACGTCGATTCACCGCACTCCTGTGGACCCCGTTGACCTGTATGTATCCGCTCCAGTGTGGTCAAGTCATCATGGTATCTGACCCCTCACCTACCCATAGCATAGGTACGTCTCAGTGCGTGTGCATACAACTGCTGTAGTGTTTGTCGACGATGGCAAACCGCTCCCTACCACCATTGCAGCCCATTCACATTGCACCATTAGTCATATGCTTCTCTCGTCCAAAAGTTCTCATCAACAACACACTCACGCACTGGTTCAAGTCCTAAGTGCGTCTCCCACAAACGTTCCGCAATCATCAACAAGCTCCCGCCGGAGCTCCTACCGGAGATCTACCCTATGTCTGCATGCACCATCGCGCGTCCATACCTGACTCCGCCGCGCCGATCGCCATCACCCACGTTTGTGGTCTCTGGCGTACAATTGCGCTGGAATCCGCGGTCCTTTGTGAAGCATCTTCCTTGCCCAGCTCTCCGTGACAATCCCGGACGAGACATGGGAGAGAAAGTTGAATAACCTGCTGTCTCGTCTCCTGTCGCGCGTCCGGACGTTGCACATTGAAGACCTCCTCAAGCTTCAAGCGGTCCTCTCTTCCCAGACTATCGGCCACCTCACCGTCCAGGTGAACACAGAGACAAATCAATATGTCTCAAGAGTTTCACATGGTCACTGCTCGCACCCATCGACTACGCCCCTCTCCTCGAGCACCTCCACATCCGGGACGTCGTTGTTGGCGCTCGCTCGGGTGCTCGGCGTTCGCGCGGGGCGCGAAAGCGACGCTCACTGTCTCCCCCTCAAGGATACGACGACGTCACCAGCCTGTTCCGTGCGACGGAGGCCAGAGTGCGACGGTTTGCAGCTTGCGGAACCGCAGACTGACTCCCGCGAACGACCTCGAGTGGCTAGCATACGTACTGCTGGCCGGCAGGCAAGTGTTGACATTTCGATGGCCATTGGCATATGCATGTCAAGTTGATGTATGGATGCCGTCGGTCTACTTATCCTGAGCTGCGTGCCTCCGTCTGCTTACCTTTGCGAGTGCTAGC
This sequence comes from Daedaleopsis nitida, assembly GCA_022606115.1. Classification (NCBI taxonomy): domain Eukaryota; kingdom Fungi; phylum Basidiomycota; class Agaricomycetes; order Polyporales; family Polyporaceae; genus Daedaleopsis; species Daedaleopsis nitida. The sequence goes on along the minus strand of JABYQM010000005.1, from coordinate 3,175,223 downwards.
TAGGTAACTGATTCCGTTGACGGTTGTACGCAAATAGTACACACGATGTCCTGGTGGTTAAGAGTGAATATATATATAGATGGCCGCACGACTTGCATCTCCCTTCCTGCACACGCTCCCCAGCCCTGGGCTAAGTGTTGGCAGTGATGGCGGAGACGAGGACGTCGAGGGCGGCGGCCTGTCCCCAGCCGGTGAACCCTTGCGGCGGACCTGGCCAAGACGACGAGTACGTGCTCCCGTTGGCAGCGAGCTCCAGGACGGCGTTGTACTGCATCATATGCACAGTGAGTATGTGAGTGCGCGTTGCGTCGCATGGCAGACGGGCGCACCTGAACATCGATGTAGCTGTGCGCGAGGATCGCGATCCCGGACTGGTCGTTGTTCGCGCGGAAGAGCTCGTTCAGCGCGCGGACCCAGACGGCTGCCGTGGTGTCCGCATGTCAGAGACGTCCCCATGAAATCAGAAACCCGGAATCCGGAGAGAAGAGAGGGCTTACACTTGAAGTAGACACCGTCGCCGTTCGAGTTCGGGGAGGCGCCCTCGGTGATAACTCCGTTGCTGCCCTGCCAGGGCGCGTTCTTCATGCCGGCGGCGGCGACGTTGGTAGCCCTGCGACACGACACGCGCAGTCAGCTCAGGTCACCTGTTCGTGATAAATGGGTTCCGTACTCCGTCATGAGACTGCTGTCCTTGGTAGTCGCATAGAGCGCGACGAGGCCCTCGACGTACTTGCCCGAGTTGTATCTGCATGAAGTTCCAGAGTCAAACATGGTACAGTGTACTCTGGCAGCGGGGCGACGCACGTGAAGAGCCAGTCAGCGGGCGAGCGCGAGCAGTCGTTCGGGTGGATCGTGTCGAGGACGAGGCCGGCCGCATTCTTGTTCGCGTTCTTGATCCAGTTGCCTGCGGCGGTGGCCGCGTTCTGGTACGTCGCCGACCCGGACTGCTGCGCGAGGTAGGCGGACAGGCTGTGTGGCAGATGTCGTTTCAGCCTCAAGTGCTCATGCCATACGAGCGTGGAGCTGTGCATACGCCATGAACAAACTGTAAACGAAGGTGTCAGCGTGGCGTTATGACCAATCTCAGGGGGCTACGTACCCAGTGGTGACAGAGTTGACACCAGTGTCGTCCGCAACGGGACGCCAGAACACACCGCCGACCATAGACGCTACCGTTCGTGAGTCTCCGGCAGCCTTTGGAAGGCACGAGTCTGGTACGTACCACCATCGCAGGTGCCTTGGATGGTGAAGGATTTGCCAGGCACGGTACCGGAAGCAGCCTCGGCGGAGGTGATTTGGCTGCAGCGAAGTCAAGTCCTGTACGTCGAGGATCGCACAGTCCACTCACAACGCGGAAACGCGGGTCCAGACATCAATAGCGTGGTTGAGAAGATTCGTGTCGCCGTAGGCACGGTAGGCGTAGTAGGCAGCGGTGGCCCACCACATGGCGTCGTCGTTGTAGCCGAACTAGCCACAGACGGAATCAGAGGGAATCGGTGAGAGCGATGCGACGGTCATGGAACAGAGACCAACGTACCGGATCATAATGCGCGTTGACTGAGAACGCCGTGTTCAACGCGTCCGTGACATGGGACTTGTAGGTCGTAGTCTTCGTGAAGAAGTCGTAGTTTGCCTGGGCGGACAGAACCGTGGCCCCAGTCGGCCAGAAGCCGATCGAGTTGTACTGGCCGGTGTTGGCGTTGTAGTCGCTCGCCATCTGGTCGATGCCGGTCTGGGCGATGGTCTGCCTGTCAGAGAGGCTCCGGTTGTTGCTGAATTCCTGCAGGTATAACACAATAAGCCGGTGAACGAGGTAGGGGTCGTAGTACGCACCCGCCATGAGAGCGGTACACCCAGATCTTGAGCGAGGGCGATGCCGGTGAGTGTACTAGAGAGAACGAGAGCGGTCAGTCTCATGATTGCGAGGTCAGAGGAGCGAGCTGCTGGCGTTTGATGCCATACTTATAGCTTGGTAGCGAGCGAGGCGGTTGTTGCCACTGCGCTTCCACACCTGATCTCCGAGTCGGAAGTCGAGTCGGAGGCAGTCGATGTCACTTATGGCCGAGGCAGGGTAAGCACTGGCAGCAGACTCGACACAGGCTGGGTCCCACGATGGACCGCATGGATGACCTTGGTATGCAGCTGCACGAAGCCTGCGAAGGTTGGGATAGGCTGACGTCATCGGGAGGTGCCGGGCGGGCGTCTGGGAGACAGCGATGCAACCAACGGTGTGTGCTGACTGTCTCACTGCACTGCACTGCAGCTGTGGACTGTGATCTGGACATGGACGTGGGCTGCGAGCTGGACGTGGACTGATCTGGACATGGGCTGCGAGCTCGGGGACGCTGTGACCGGCTACTGCTACTGGGACGGCTACTGCTACTCACTGCTACTGCTACTCACTGCTACTGCTACTCACTGCTACTGCTACTCACTGCTACTGCTACTGCTACTCACTGCTACTCGGACGACCACAGCGACTGCCAGCGACGCCTGCTCTTCGACTACGCCTCCTCGCCCGGACCCCGCTTCTCTACTGATCCTGCATGTACGCGCGCGAATCCGACGCCCTGCTCTCCCCTCTGCTGCTGTCCCTCACGCCCCAATCGCTGCACTCTGTCCCGCCCTCCGTACTCGCCCTACACAACTCCCCACACTCGATACTCGCGCTGCAGTGCTCTCCGTCAGCCCTCGCACTCCCAGTCCGAACGACTGCGTACTCACATCTATTCTCCACCCTCCTGGCCCCGCTCTCTGCCCAGATCGACAGCACGCGTCGATCAGAGCTCCCATCCTGCTTAGAGCGACGTCTGAGACACGCCGCGACCACCCGGGACACTCCTCCGTTCATCCAATGCTCCGGACCGTCGTACCTCCCCCACCAGCGTCCCAGAGCACTCGCTACGAGCACCGGCGAGCGATATCATCAGTGTGCGCTCCCTGCTCGCGGTATCAAACCCGGAACTCACCTGTTCATCTCACCTCCGACCCTCCGCTTGCTCATACACGTCCCGGGTCCCTCACTTGCCTCCCCAATCGAGCCCGCGACCCTGCCGTCCTCTCCGTCACCTCAACCACTCCTAGACCGAACAATCATGTACTCACCTTCGCCGCACTCCGCCCACAGCGACATCCGCCACTCCCTCCCCTCCATGTCGCCTCCTCACCCTCCATCCCTCCGCAGAACAGTCAGTGTCTGCCACTCCCTGCTGCGGACCGGCTACGGGTGGCGTCAAACGTTCCACTCGGTGAGCATGCCCTCTTCGTGTTCCCGAACCCGCATCCGACCGCTCACTTCCCGCCACAGTGCATGCACATCTACAGGCTGCTCCAACGGCGATTGTGCGACCCTCCAGTGCTCTTCGTCAGCATCAGCACTCCCACACGTAAAGACGACGTACTCACATCCGTCGCCCAGCTTCCCCAAGCCCTCCCTCACCCTATCTGTGCTTCTCTGCCCGCTTCCAGTACGCACGCATGCACACAGCTCGTGCAATACGTCAGTGTCACCCTGCGCGGTGGTACGTCAGCTCCGTTCCCTCGAGCCCTGAATCAAACACAGCACTCACATCGCATCAGCAGCAGAAAACGTCGAGACCATGCGAGAGCTGGAGCGGATGAAGGAAAGGTGAGAACATTATCAGCGGATTCGAGGGTGCGAAAACAGGTCGCGTGACCTCGTCAACAATGGTGAGTTCTCCCCTCGCTCTCGAACGCCAGGGTTACAGTTAGCCGACGTATTTTAATCCAGCGAGACTGATCCTATTCACGGCATGACTCCGTGCTCTCCCTGCTTGCCCGTACCGGAAACGTCATGTCCATCTCGAGCTGCGCACCATGGTCAACCCCGTCCGATTCGGCACACATCGACCCCGCCGATGCGTGGTATGTATCGCTTGTGCCCGTTCCTCACTCGCATTCGCTCGCCGTCGGAGCGAGTAGCTATTGCGCCAATTGCGCGTATTCTACAATTGCCATGCACGCTACATCCGTCTAGTCCGAGTCCTCGACCGTCTTAGGCGTCTTGGGGCCGTTCTTCCGCCTTGGCAGACCACGAGGGCCCCGCCGCGCCTTCCCCGTGTTCTTCTTGATCGTGTCGCGCCCGAGTGCCGGGCCGACCCCGAACGACGTGCGCATCCACGGCGACCCAGGCAAAACCTCTCTCGGGGACCGCTTCCCGAGCTCGACCTCCTCCTCCGTCGCGGGCTCGAAGCGCAGGATGCCGACGTCCCAGAGCGCGAGCATCAGCCATATCTGGCCCTTCCTGCCCACGACGTCGCTCAGGTTTCCGAACGCGATGTCCGCATACCACGGCCAGCCGCGGAGGACGTACCGCCGCCGGTGGACGACGTTCAGGCCGTAGCCGACGACCGAGTAGCACATCCGCGCGTGCGGGTCCCGCGTGAGCTCCCCTGCCGGCAGCGGACGGATACCGACGGGGGTGAGAGTCTGCTGGTCGAACGTGACGATCTGGAAGGTACGCACTGAGTTTTCCCGTCATCTTGTCCCGCAGCTCTCCACGCATCCGCGTCAGGTCGCTCGCGTACTCCCCGTCATGCGTTCGTCTCCTGCCAGTGCGTGGCGCGGACTCGGGCGCGGGCATCGCGCTGTCACGGTCGCGAATGGGCGGCATCGTCGAATGCAGGTTCGTGGTCCGTGACTGAGGTGTGCGGGATGGAAAGCGGTGTGTGTGGATGGGATGTGCAGGCAGGAAGCAGGTTTGTGGATGAGATGTGCAGGATGGAGGCAGGTACAACGTACGCAGGGCGGGAGCAGCAGTCGGGTCAAGAACGTTTGTAGCGTGCGACCCCGTTCTACTAGTGTAACGGTCGCGGTGTCTAACCAATAGATATAAAATATACCTAATGTGATAGAACCACTGGTCTAAAGGTGCGAGGGGTCTAGCTGTCCTGTTGTGAAGGAATTGGGGTAACACGAGTGTGATGGGGTGTAGGGGAACTCTATCGTAAGGAATCAGAAAGGGAGGGGCGGCGTACTGTTCGACGACGTATACGACGTCTGTCTCGACACTCGACGAGCGTCCGCGGGAGCTCTGCACGGCTGGGTAGCGGCTCGCGAGGTTCGACGTGTTGGGCTCGACCGGCGCCTACTCGACGAAGGAGGGGATGTCTTCGATCGTGTCCAGCGGTCCCGACACGTCCGGTAAGCGTATCGACACGTGTCGCTCGTACGCTGGGATGGTTCGATGGCGTCCGCAGGAGATTCGACGGGAGAGGAGAGGAGAGGAGAGGTTCGCGCTGTCACGTCGACGAGCCCTTGCCGACGCGACGCGACTGAGGGCTTCAACAGCTTGCAGGGGTTCTCGAGAGGGCGGAGATGGCTAGATAGGTCGCAGACGGGCTCTCAGATAGATCTATAGTCAAGCTAAGGTGGTCGCAGGTCGCAGAAAGAGAGGATAACGCGGGAGGGGCTCGCTGGTAGACTCGACAGTGGCGGTACGAAGGTAAGGTCTATTCTTTAGCGTCTAACCTACTTTCTACAGAACTACCTGCTCGGCTATGATCGACACGACCGGCGGGGTCGCTCGACGATCTACCTACTGCCCGTAAGTACTCGACTCGACTCTACTTGTCCGTCTAACCTCTGAACCTCGTAGATCGGCTGTTTCGCTGCTCAGACGCGAGAGCACCCGTGACATCTCCCCCCAACAAAAATCTGGACCGTCCCCGGTCCTCACCGTCTCGATCGCGGACTCGACCTCGACTTAAGAGCGACGGGTGTGCGGCTTCGTCCTGACGACCTCTGTTACCTGGATGGGGATCTTGCGGTTGCACAAGAGAGGCAGGGTAGCGCCGACTTGATCGACCGCTCGGGCTTGCTTCGACTCGAAGGCGGGCGTGACGCTATCGGTTTCTACAGGACCCGAGGTCTCGCGTCGACCACAATGAAAGCCTCGTGCATGACTCCGCTCGCGCTTTTGTCTCCGATGTCGACAGGACTGGACTATGGGTGAGCATGATCGACGTGCTTCGCTCTGCTAGACTGCGACTGTCGCGACAGGATAGGCCGGGGTGCCACTTCGACCTTGACATCCGCTCCTCTTCAATGGATCTTCGGTGGGGTCTGCAGCTTCTGCTTCGAAATTCGGAGCGCGCGGCTCGATAGATTCAAGCTCGCTCGACGACGAGATGGTATTTGTTCAACGAATACTGCGGCCGTTTCGATGGCCTCGACGCGACGTGACTGGACAGACTCGACGGAAGGGCCCATGTCTTCGTACGACAGGAAGCTTCTGCACCGGCTTCGACGGTGACGACGACGTGGTCGCGAGCAGTCTCTTTGAATACGCGAGTCGAATGCTACTTCGACGACCTCGAATGCGAGGACACCAGCGGGATAAGACCTTGACGAATTCTTGCAACCGCCACGGAGACACGCTACGGCTGCGTTGAGAGTCTTCGTAGCCTCGGACGGCTGACCGCTGCATTTGACAGGAATCGCCTAGGTGAGTGTGGGCTTCGACAGCTACCGACGGATCGATGGTGGACGCCGTCTGACGAACTCGGAAAGGGCTCCGTGAGAGACAGCCTCGACGAGCTCGACAGCCATGGATCTGGGTGGCCCGAAGGATCCTGGTCTCGCATGGCTCTCGGCAGGTGCGGACGATTTGGCAGCCGCCTGGGAAGCATCTTCGGCGAGCGGCTCCTCAACCGACGACGTCGAGAGTACTCGGCTACAGCCATTGATGGCAGGGCACGGCTCCACACTGCACTAGACGAGGATATCTCGACTACAGGTGGACTTCGACAGTCTTCAACACGACAATGGCGACCTGCACTGTCTGTGGCCGGCGACCTTGATTCTTGACACTGGAGAGATGGATGTGATGGTGTCGGCTTGGGAACTCGCCCGGTAACTCGGATAGATATCCTCGAAGATCGGTCGACGGTGCGGATACTGGCTCCTTGTGCAGTGGGGGTCTCGTAGGGATTCTCGCTCTCCGATACTGCACCTCCTCGACGGGTCTTCAGCTCGGTCTGCGACTCAACGCACGCGGCTCAATGCACACCCCACTCGACGGTGGGACTCCGCTCGACGAGTACCATTGGCATTGACGGCTTCCGAAAGATTCCTCGACATCTGCTCCGGATCGGCTCCGGATCTACTGCGTGGGCGGCTTTCGTTTCGATACATAGGTCACAGCTGGCCGGAGTCGGTGATGACTTCGCCCTCGAATCGCCGACAAGCGTCACAGGGACTGCAATTGTCTGCTTGATGCGACACGGCTGGCACCGGGGTCGACTGGGCTCTACAGCGGAACGACTCGGCAGTCCGTCTCGGCCGCGTCGGTATTGATCTTCGGCGGCTGAAGTCCCCGCTATCTCCTCCACTCTAACACGGTCTTCGACAACTTTGCCTGTTCCGACGCGCTTGGGCACAGCCTCGATGGCTTCCTGAGACTCGACTCGACCAGTCTGTCGGACATCGCGCAATCAAAGAAGCGTTGTGGTGGCCCTGAAACACAGTTGACGATTGATGGCAGGTCGGACTCGGGCAGCCGAGGACTCGGGAGGTCAATAGCAGTTGATGCGACGAACACGATCTTCAACGGCCTCTTCGAACGGTGTGCTGGAGCTGAACGCTGTAGGGACTGGAAAGGGAAGAGTAGAAAGTAAGGAAAGTGATGGAGCGAAAGGGAATGGCATGTTGCGAGAGGGGATCGTGCGGTTAGGGAAGTTGTGTGAGTCTTGTTATAGATGAGATGCGCGTGCATGTACGAGGCGGAACGATCTAACAGTACCATCATGAGATAGCACAGAGAGACAGTCCAAATCAACCTCGCTCAGACAAGATGACCGGCAGGGATTCCCCGCAAGAGAGGACATCACCTGCTCGCTCACACGTGAACTTACCCACTCACTGGGTTTCCCTCCAAGCCATCGACGTGAACGACTGTGAGTGGAGCGACGGGTTGTCTCGATTGAACGGAAAGAGGGGAAGGATGGGGAACCTGGCTGCGACAGACGGCCGGCTCTCGCTCTGCTGCAGATCTTCGCTCGACTCCTCGAGCTCGCCTACGCTGGTTGCAGGACTCCTGGCGTACACTGATGCGCAAGCGGCTAGCTCCTTGGCGGATAACTGGATTGGGATATTGAGTATCTTCTGTACGACCCTCTCGATGACCGCCGGGTCCTCGCATGGAGCTCGACACGACTGTGAGTCGTCCTCTGGTGCGACACACGGCCTGCTTTCGATCTGCTCTGCATCTTCGCTCAGCTCCTCAACTCGCTCGCCTACAGTGGTTGTCGACCACGCGGACGTGCAGGCGGCTAGCTCTTCGGCAGATAGTTGGATCGGAATCTTGAGGATTCGCTGCACGACTTGCTCGATGAGCTCCGGGTTCTCGCACGGTGCTCTCCAAGAATGCTGCTGGGATTGCTCTCGAGGTCGACCGGCCATCGACGACGCAGAACATTTGTGGGATGCCGGTGGCGAAAGGGGGATCTGATTGACGACCTCTGGGGCTCGCTGCGACCAGGAACGGACCATCCACTCGGGTGCTGGGTTAGGCATCGGCTCGTCTACGTCCTCCTGCACGCACTCGGACACGTTCTGCATCCTTCGGAATGGCGGTGACAACAGGGACGGCGGCCTCGAGATGTTCCATGGGGCTTGGAATACTCTACTTGCGCACTTCGAGATACTCGCTGAAGGGTCGAGAACTAAGCGGCTAGTGTGTACTTGCGAGTCTGCTGCTTGACTGTCAGCTACTTTCGGGTTACGACGGTGCCATTCGAGGACACGTTCGCGCATGGTTCGACCAGGGAGGCTACGCGGCACAAAACGACCACTCGGGAGGACGACTCGGCCGTCGGGATTGCGCGTGCACTGGCCGGAGCTGATGTCGGCGACCACGGCGGGACAGCTACGGATGTAGCACTTCGACGCTCCGCAGTAATGGCACTCGTCGACTGGCAGATCGACCGACGGTTCCTCGACCGACGACATCGGGAGTACTTCGACAATCTGCATGGCAACTTCGGGGCGGGGACGGGGACAGACTCGGGGGCGGCTGCTACTAGCGGATACTTCGGCGTGAAGGCAGGGGGCTTGTTTGGCTCTACGATCGGCGCAGGCGTCGGAAGGGATTGTCGGACTCGGGTGCTCGGCGGGAAGGCATGTGCTTCGACTCCTTGCAGCACATAGACAGCGGCGGCATGTAACTCCACTAGCGTGAACACATCAGTTAGATGTTGATCGGGGAACTTGAGACGGAGACGGTTCGACAGGCGTCTTCGAAACCTGGACTTGGCGGGGAACACCTGCTTGAATAGACGACCTTCCTCGGCAACACCTAGCTCCTCCTTCTGACGTAGATAGCTGGAGATCCTGAAGAATGACCTGTAGAAGCAGCCATAATCTTCGAGAGACGAGAACTCATGTGCCTGCCACTCGTCGACGAGCTCTTCTAGATGGCGGTATGCGAACTTGCGGTCAGGTCGAACTTCGGGGTAGAGGGCGCTGACTGCTGCTCGGAACTGTGCAAACGATGCAGTCGATGTAGGCGACCACTCGGGTAGAGACGTCCAGAGCTCCTCGACATCATACGGGATGTAGCGGCCGACGAACCGCTTTCTATCGGCATTGACGACCTGCGATCGTTCGAAGATGAACTCTAGATCGTCGAAGAAACGTTCGAGGGTGTGGGGCTGCGTGCCGTCGAAGCTCGGAGCCTTCGCACTTCCGGGGAGCGGTAGGGACGGCTGCAACGGGGCTTGTAGCATGCTCGACATTGGATACAGGGAACGGGAAACTGTTCGACAGCAAGCAGATGGTTGTCACTAGCCAGCTCGGCTCTGTGCGGGCTTCGGCTCCTCGATCGGCTCTGCCTGCGGAGACGACTTGTTCCTCGAACTATTGGGTGATCGACGCGGTACGCTCGAGCACTCGACACTCGATACCTTGACCCCGGACGGCTTGATCTGGACCACAGGGAGCTGCTTGCTCAACGGCCTGCTTGCTTGCGTATGATGCGGTAGCTGCGGGGTCTGTGAAAACGACTCGACTGCGACAAAAACGATAGAGATGGAAAGGGAGTGTGATTGAAAAGAATATAGTAAACGACACGATGCACAGAGTACACGGTCTGTGGACAACAGCGGTAGAAACTAGGGCCCCTCGCGGTGGGCTCCAAATGTAACGGTCGCGGTGTCTAACCAATAGATATAAAATATACCTAATGTGATAGAACCACTGGTCTAAAGGTGCGAGGGGTCTAGCTGTCCTGTTGTGAAGGAATTGGGGTAACACGAGTGTGATGGGGTGTAGGGGAACTCTATCGTAAGGAATCAGAAAGGGAGGGGCGGCGTACTGTTCGACGACGTATACGACGTCTGTCTCGACACTCGACGAGCGTCCGCGGGAGCTCTGCACGGCTGGGTAGCGGCTCGCGAGGTTCGACGTGTTGGGCTCGACCGGCGCCTACTCGACGAAGGAGGGGATGTCTTCGATCGTGTCCAGCGGTCCCGACACGTCCGGTAAGCGTATCGACACGTGTCGCTCGTACGCTGGGATGGTTCGATGGCGTCCGCAGGAGATTCGACGGGAGAGGAGAGGAGAGGAGAGGTTCGCGCTGTCACGTCGACGAGCCCTTGCCGACGCGACGCGACTGAGGGCTTCAACAGCTTGCAGGGGTTCTCGAGAGGGCGGAGATGGCTAGATAGGTCGCAGACGGGCTCTCAGATAGATCTATAGTCAAGCTAAGGTGGTCGCAGGTCGCAGAAAGAGAGGATAACGCGGGAGGGGCTCGCTGGTAGACTCGACAGTGGCGGTACGAAGGTAAGGTCTATTCTTTAGCGTCTAACCTACTTTCTACAGAACTACCTGCTCGGCTATGATCGACACGACCGGCGGGGTCGCTCGACGATCTACCTACTGCCCGTAAGTACTCGACTCGACTCTACTTGTCCGTCTAACCTCTGAACCTCGTAGATCGGCTGTTTCGCTGCTCAGACGCGAGAGCACCCGTGACAACTAGTAGTGCCTTCCGCACGACTAGACGAGTTGTGACGGGAGACTTTGTTCCGTACTGCCCTTCCGGGCGCGTGATTTGCGATCGACCCATCGGAACGCATCACAGATTAGGACCCTGCCTTATAGTATGCATGCGAGACTGTTGTCTGCTTGTTTGCATTCACAGGTATGTCGCCGCATGAAAGGGTCTATGCTGCCTATGTCGAACTGTGGGCAGCACAACGTATGCATCCGGGCGACTCCATTCGGAGCGGGACATATCCCTTGTGGTTATGAGCTCCGTCTCGGCTGAATGGCATGACATCTCGTGTGTATGTGGCCTCAGCCTGGATTCCTAGGCTTCGGTGTGAGAACACTTCCCGGGCGCGCATCTTGTTGATACCCGTCTCCCCCGAGTCACTGCCGTTTACCATAGTATACTAGAATCTGACGGGGCCAAGTATGGCTGGAGGTGCTCATGTTTGTACTTCGACGTGCGGCAGTGGTCCCGAGTGTCAGCAATCCATGCATATTCCACGACACTCTACGCAAGGGCGCGGTGTGCTAGAATAGTTACTGACCGGACGGCTTCTTCAGTCGCAGATGTTTCATGATCCCTGACCGCTCAATCAACTCGTTCGAGATAAATTCCGACGGAGCGATCCCTTCTCACGGGGAAGCTTCCTGTGCAGAGCGCATTCTCTTCGCGCTCATCACATGATCACAGTGACCTGCAAGCTCGCCGTGCATGATTGTACGTGCGCAAAGAAATCTACCGGTCTGCTGAGAGTATCATTAGGATGAGTAGTACTGCATCTTGCAGCCTCAGTTCCGGGTATCCGTTGCCGTAGGTTCTGTCTGAAGACCGCCGACGATGTGAGCTCCACATCACAGGCACAAGAAGTCTAGGGTCAGCTTAAGCGCAACATCGCGCTCCGTGACCGTGTAACACGAAGTGGCCGTCCGGTCCCACGCATGATAACATCTCGCACTTGAAGCAGTCTTGCAGTCTGATCTACTGGCAGAGGGTCTCGTTGAGGGCCCCACCAAGTTGCCTGGGATTGTGAAGGGGACAGCACGAGGGAGGAGCGGACTCCATGGTCGAGGAACCGGCACGGCACAGAGTAGTAATTTTGATTCGAAAGACAGGGAAGCTTCTCTGTCAATATCGGCTAGGAGATTCTGTTCTGGCAGCGGCGGCGGTATGCGGTGTTCTGTGTACTCGGCTCACATGGCCATTTCACGTACATCCTCCGAGTGCACCACCTTTGAACACTCTCAGTGTCCATGTCATGACCTTCTCGGGCTTGCAGATATGCTCATGAGACTACAGTACAGCTTGCACTAGCGTTGGCAGCCAGAAAGGCGGAAGGGCCATGATGTGCGGACGTGCACCGACCTTTGTCTGCACCCGGGTCCAGGGATAGCATCATAGAAGTCAGAAGTATGGTGGGCGCAGCAAATGAATTGCCGCAACAACAGGTCATGTACGTACCCACCCTCCGCTCAGACGTCCATGTCGTGCATTCACTTTGCCTGCAAATGCCGGGAATCTCCGTGCACGTCCTCGGAGGAACTCCCGGGCCCCGACCACATTCATATCATCGGATGGTACTGGGGATTTGAGCAGGTACTAGCCGCATAAGATAGTCGTGTCATGTAGTCACGGTGGAGCTGCTATGAACACTCGGGCTTGCATTCCGCCACGAGAGATCCAGCACAGTTTCATAGCTATCCATGAGAACCAGGACCGGAGATGGTACCTAACGCACTCAAATTCTGGGGACACGAGTGGACAGAGCAGGAGTAGCTATTTACACCAGCAACTAGCGTCCAAACATAGAATTGAATCAGACGTGAGGATCTCGGAAGATGAGTATGTAAGCATCTCTTGTCGTCCGCGAAGCGCCAGGTATTCCCTTCCTCCTACACCGCCGTCCCAAGAAATAGAACTAGGACTGAATATACCACTATCTCATTGATATTGTAGCCTCCAGTGTCTGTACAGATTGTAAAACCCATCCTTGCAACGGCAGGAGAGTATGGTACGGTGACGCAGGCTCGGGTATCTCGGAGTTCGGAGTTCGGAAGCTGCACACTCGAACTCTTGCTGTGCGACGCTCACTCTGCATTCTATGTACTCACCCGCTGCATCTGTGTACGGTCTACCATCTACCGAGTAATGATATGCATTCTAGGAGCCAGTCGATGTCGGGAACACACTGGGAATGTGCCGGACCCTCAGGACACCTCAGAATGCGCGTGTCCTTTCCAGACACGGGCCTCCTACCTCGCTCCGCCGAAGATTCGAGCTTGAAGTCACCTTCCGTGCAATCAGCGCCGAGAAGGCGCTCACTAGCCGACGTCGCGCCCGCACAAGAAGTTTGCGGAATTCTTGTGTGCGTCCCTTGGTCTGGGTACGAAGAGTGTGCATGCCGACTCATCCGACCCAATCCCCGGCCTGCACGACAGCACACCGTCGGTGCTCTCCCACCCAGGTCTGTGCTATTGTTGGGCTGTAGTGCTGCGGCACTCCGGAGCACGGGTGGGTCTGCGCACGGACCTGCTGTTCGAGGTATAAGTAATGGACCGACGAGGGCAACATCCTCAGCCACATCCCTCCCCTCGACGTCTTTCGCATTCCGCCGCCCGCTCTCTACTCTCACATGCTCTCTGCTGTTTTCATTCACTATACTCAGCACACGCTCCCTTCAAGAGCATTTCTGCTGCACAGACCTCTAGGTACGTCCATGTCCATGTGTCATGCATTGTGCTCACAACGAGTTGCCGGTCGGGCGTGTGCGTCTTTCCGCGCATTGTGTCATGCAGATCGACCGTGCCTTCTTGACTGCCGACGTCCAGTATGATGGCCGGTGTGCCGTGTCTGAGGTGTTTGCGGGCTACTCGGTCATGCGGTGAGTCGATTCGTCTGTTCAGCTTGAGATTGGTTGTCACTGAACCGGTCTCATTTTTGCAGGGTGCCCAGCATACATCGGCATCGGCAGATAGAACGCTGCATCTAACTGTAAGCACTGATACCTGTATTCCGTCGTTGACTGATGTGTCCATTGTAGATTATGATGAAGGTCTGCGCCGGCATTCTGAGATGCAAGTCTCCATACCCAGTATGTCATTTGTCGACCTTGTGACTGACCGTTGAGTATCCAGGACCCCGTTGGGACTATGGACACCGCGGGAACTGCTCATAGGCCTTCGCGTACAGTCTTCTCTGGAATAAATGCATTGGGGACATGTATGTAGCACCATTAGTTTAGGTTTATGAAGGCCAGGACGCACCGCTGCCGCCGCTGCCCCTCCAGAGCGTGCGAGTTTGCAGAGGCTTGCAGTACCGCATACCGACACCCACGACATCCTTTTCAACCTGAACTGCACGCACGGCCTCGAGTAGCTCCCGGTCGCGACCGCAACCTCCGTCGTCCAGCGGCGCTGTCGCCGCTTAGCCGTACGGTCCCACATTTTGCAGGCGGCACCCTTGCTGCAACTCGGACGGTGGTGATGAGTGCTCGGGATCTGGCAATCATATGTCCCCTTGTAGAGATATAGTCGCGGCTGTCTATAGGCATGCCGCATCACTACTAACTAGCTACCCACCATGACTAGCACTTACATCGTTAGAGCTGCATGTTTCTGTATAGATAGAGATGTCATTGTATCCTGAACTGTGGCGGGCTCGCCTACCCTCCTCAGTAGCTCAGGCTGACAACTGCTAACTGATTCCATCCAACGCAAGTGATATAGACGATGTCCTCGTCGCTAAGAGTGGATATAGATGGCCGCACGACTTGCATCCCCCTTCCTGCACACGCTCCCCAGCCCTGGGCTAAGTGTTGGCAGTGATGGCGGAGACAAGGACGTCGAGGGCGGCGGCCTGGCCCCAGCCGGTGAACCCTTGCGGCGGACCTGGCCAAGACGACGAGTACGTGCTCCCGTTGGCAGCGAGCTCCAGGACGGCGTTGTACTGCATCATATGCACAGTGAGTATGTGAGTGCGCGTTGCGTCGCATGGCAGACGGGCGCACCTGAACATCGATGTAGCTGTGCGCGAGGATCGCGATCCCGGACTGGTCGTTGTTCGCGCGGAAGAGCTCGTTCAGCGCGCGGACCCAGACGGCTGCCGTGGTGTCCGCATGTCAGAGACGTCCCCATGAAATCAGAAACCCGGAATCCGGAGAGAAGAGAGGGCTTACACTTGAAGTAGACACCGTCGCCGTTCGAGTTCGGGGAGGCGCCCTCGGTGATAACTCCGTTGCTGCCCTGCCAGGGCGCGTTCTTCATACCGGCGGCGGCGACGTTGGTAGCCCTGCGACACGACACGTGCAGTCAGCTCAGGTCACCTGTTCGTGATAAATGGGTTCCGTACTCCGTCATGAGACTGCTGTCCTTGGTGGTCGCATAGAGCGCGACGAGGCCCTCGACGTACTTGCCCGAGTTGTATCTGCATAAAGTTCCAGAGTCAACCACGGTATGTACTCTGGCAGCGGGGCGACGCACGTGAAGAGCCAGTCAGCGGGCGAGCGCGAGCAGTCGTTCGGGTGGATCGTGTCGAGGACGAGGCCGGCCGCGTTCTTGTTCGCGTTCTTGATCCAGTTGCCTGCGGCGGTGGCCGCGTTCTGGTACGTCGCCGACCCGGACTGCTGCGCGAGGTAGGCGGACAGGCTGTGTGGCAGATGTCGTTTCAGCCTCAGGTGCTCATACGAGCGTGGAGCTGTGCATACGCCATGAACAAACTGTAAACGAAGGTGTCAGCGTGGCGTTGCGACCAATCTCAGGGGGCTACGTACCCAGTGGTGACAGAGTTGACACCAGTGTCGTCCGCAACGGGACGCCAGAACACACCGCCGACCATAGACGCTACCGTTCGTGAGTCTCCGGCAGCCTTTGGAAGGGACGAGTCTGGTACGTACCACCATCGCAGGTGCCTTGGATGGTGAAGGATTTGCCAGGCACGGTACCGGAAGCAGCCTCGGCGGAGGTGATTTGGCTGCAGCGAAGTCAAGTCCTGTACGTCGAGGATCGCACAGTCCACTCACAACGCGGAAACGCGGGTCCAGACATCAATAGCGTGGTTGAGAAGATTCGTGTCGCCGTAGGCACGGTAGGCGTAGTAGGCAGCGGTGGCCCACCACATGGCGTCGTCGTTGTAGCCGAACTAGCCACAGACGGAATCAGAGGGAATCGGTGAGAGCGATGCGACGGTCATGGAACAGAGACCAACGTACCGGATCATAATGCGCGTTGACTGAGAACGCCGTGTTCAACGCGTCCGTGACATGGGACTTGTAGGTCGTAGTCTTCGTGAAGAAGTCGTAGTTTGCCTGGGCGGACAGAACCGTGGCCCCAGTCGGCCAGAAGCCGATCGAGTTGTACTGGCCGGTGTTGGCGTTGTAGTCGCTCGCCATCTGGTCGATGGCGGTCTGGGCGATGGTCTGCCTGTCAGAGAGGCTCCGGTTGTTGCTGAATTCCTGCAGGTATAACACATCAAGCCGGTGAACGAGGTAGTGTTTTTAGTACGCACCCGCCATGAGAGCGGTACACCCAGATCTTGAGCGAGGGTGATGCCAGCGAGTGTAGAGAGAACGAATGCGGTGAGCTTCATGGCTGCGAGGTCAGAAGGAGCGATCGGAACTGCTGGCGTTTGATGCCATACTTATAGCTTGCTGGCGAGCGAGGCGGTTGTTGCCACTGCGCTTCCGCACCTGATCTCCGAGTCGGCAGTCGAGTCGGAGGCGGTCGATGTCACTTTTCGCCGGGCCGAGGTAGGGTAAGCACTGGCAGCAGACTCGACACAGGCTGGGTCCCACGATGGACCGCATGGATGACCTTGGTATGCAGCTGCACGAAGCCTGCGAAGGTTGGGATAGGCTGACGTCATCGGGAGGTGCCGGGCGGGCGTCTGGGAGACAGCGATGCAACCAACGGTGTGTGCTGACTGTCTCACTGCACTGCACTGCAGCTGTGGACTGTGATCTGGACATGGACGTGGGCTGCGAGCTGGACGTGGACTGATCTGGACATGGGCTGCGAGCTCGGGGACGCTGTGACCGGCTACTGCTACTGGGACGGCTACTGCTACTCACTGCTACTGCTACTCAGTGCTACTGCTACTCACTGCTACTGCTACTCACTGCTACTCGGACGACCACAGCGACTGCCAGCGACGCCTGCTCTTCGACTACGCCTCCTCGCCCGGACCCCGCTTCTCTACTGATCCTGCATGTACGCGCGCGAATCCGACGCCCTGCTCTCCCCTCTGCTGCTGTCCCTCACGCCCCAATCGCTGCACTCTGTCCCGCCCTCCGTACTCGCCCTACACAACTCCCCACACTCGATACTCGCGCTGCAGTGCTCTCCGTCAGCCCTCGCACTCCCAGTCCGAACGACTGCGTACTCACATCTATTCTCCACCCTCCTGGCCCCGCTCTCTGCCCAGATCGACAGCACGCGTCGATCAGAGCTCCCATCCTGCTTAGAGCGACGTCTGAGACACGCCGCGACCACCCGGGACACTCCTCCGTTCATCCAATGCTCCGGACCGTCGTACCTCCCCCACCAGCGTCCCAGAGCACTCGCTACGAGCACCGGCGAGCGATATCATCAGTGTGCGCTCCCTGCTCGCGGTATCAAACCCGGAACTCACCTGTTCATCTCACCTCCGACCCTCCGCTTGCTCATACACGTCCCGGGTCCCTCACTTGCCTCCCCAATCGAGCCCGCGACCCTGCCGTCCTCTCCGTCACCTCAACCACTCCTAGACCGAACAATCATGTACTCACCTTCGCCGCACTCCGCCCACAGCGACATCCGCCACTCCCTCCCCTCCATGTCGCCTCCTCACCCTCCATCCCTCCGCAGAACAGTCAGTGTCTGCCACTCCCTGCTGCGGACCGGCTACGGGTGGCGTCAAACGTTCCACTCGGTGAGCATGCCCTCTTCGTGTTCCCGAACCCGCATCCGACCGCTCACTTCCCGCCACAGTGCATGCACATCTACAGGCTGCTCCAACGGCGATTGTGCGACCCTCCAGTGCTCTTCGTCAGCATCAGCACTCCCACACGTAAAGACGACGTACTCACATCCGTCGCCCAGCTTCCCCAAGCCCTCCCTCACCCTATCTGTGCTTCTCTGCCCGCTTCCAGTACGCACGCATGCACACAGCTCGTGCAATACGTCAGTGTCACCCTGCGCGGTGGTACGTCAGCTCCGTTCCCTCGAGCCCTGAATCAAACACAGCACTCACATCGCATCAGCAGCAGAAAACGTCGAGACCATGCGAGAGCTGGAGCGGATGAAGGAAAGGTGAGAACATTATCAGCGGATTCGAGGGTGCGAAAACAGGTCGCGTGACCTCGTCAACAATGGTGAGTTCTCCCCTCGCTCTCGAACGCCAGGGTTACAGTTAGCCGACGTATTTTAATCCAGCGAGACTGATCCTATTCACGGCATGACTCCGTGCTCTCCCTGCTTGCCCGTACCGGAAACGTCATGTCCATCTCGAGCTGCGCACCATGGTCAACCCCGTCCGATTCGGCACACATCGACCCCGCCGATGCGTGGTATGTATCGCTTGTGCCCGTTCCTCACTCGCATTCGCTCGCCGTCGGAGCGAGTAGCTATTGCGCCAATTGCGCGTATTCTACAATTGCCATGCACGCTACATCCGTCTAGTCCGAGTCCTCGACCGTCTTAGGCGTCTTGGGGCCGTTCTTCCGCCTTGGCAGACCACGAGGGCCCCGCCGCGCCTTCCCCGTGTTCTTCTTGATCGTGTCGCGCCCGAGTGCCGGGCCGACCCCGAACGACGTGCGCATCCACGGCGACCCAGGCAAAACCTCTCTCGGGGACCGCTTCCCGAGCTCGACCTCCTCCTCCGTCGCGGGCTCGAAGCGCAGGATGCCGACGTCCCAGAGCGCGAGCATCAGCCATATCTGGCCCTTCCTGCCCACGACGTCGCTCAGGTTTCCGAACGCGATGTCCGCATACCACGGCCAGCCGCGGAGGACGTACCGCCGCCGGTGGACGACGTTCAGGCCGTAGCCGACGACCGAGTAGCACATCCGCGCGTGCGGGTCCCGCGTGAGCTCCCCTGCCGGCAGCGGACGGATACCGACGGGGGTGAGAGTCTGCTGGTCGAACGTGACGATCTGGAAGGTACGCACTGAGTTTTCCCGTCATCTTGTCCCGCAGCTCTCCACGCATCCGCGTCAGGTCGCTCGCGTACTCCCCGTCATGCGTTCGTCTCCTGCCAGTGCGTGGCGCGGACTCGGGCGCGGGCATCGCGCTGTCACGGTCGCGAATGGGCGGCATCGTCGAATGCAGGTTCGTGGTCCGTGACTGAGGTGTGCGGGATGGAAAGCGGTGTGTGTGGATGGGATGTGCAGGCAGGAAGCAGGTTTGTGGATGAGATGTGCAGGATGGAGGCAGGTACAACGTACGCAGGGCGGGAGCAGCAGTCGGGTCAAGAACGTTTGTAGCGTGCGACCCCGTTCTACTAGTAGTGCCTTCCGCACGACTAGACGAGTTGTGACGGGAGACTTTGTTCCGTACTGCCCTTCCGGGCGCGTGATTTGCGATCGACCCATCGGAACGCATCACAGATTAGGACCCTGCCTTATAGTATGCATGCGAGACTGTTGTCTGCTTGTTTGCATTCACAGGTATGTCGCCGCATGAAAGGGTCTATGCTGCCTATGTCGAACTGTGGGCAGCACAACGTATGCATCCGGGCGACTCCATTCGGAGCGGGACATATCCCTTGTGGTTATGAGCTCCGTCTCGGCTGAATGGCATGACATCTCGTGTGTATGTGGCCTCAGCCTGGATTCCTAGGCTTCGGTGTGAGAACACTTCCCGGGCGCGCATCTTGTTGATACCCGTCTCCCCCGAGTCACTGCCGTTTACCATAGTATACTAGAATCTGACGGGGCCAAGTATGGCTGGAGGTGCTCATGTTTGTACTTCGACGTGCGGCAGTGGTCCCGAGTGTCAGCAATCCATGCATATTCCACGACACTCTACGCAAGGGCGCGGTGTGCTAGAATAGTTACTGACCGGACGGCTTCTTCAGTCGCAGATGTTTCATGATCCCTGACCGCTCAATCAACTCGTTCGAGATAAATTCCGACGGAGCGATCCCTTCTCACGGGGAAGCTTCCTGTGCAGAGCGCATTCTCTTCGCGCTCATCACATGATCACAGTGACCTGCAAGCTCGCCGTGCATGATTGTACGTGCGCAAAGAAATCTACCGGTCTGCTGAGAGTATCATTAGGATGAGTAGTACTGCATCTTGCAGCCTCAGTTCCGGGTATCCGTTGCCGTAGGTTCTGTCTGAAGACCGCCGACGATGTGAGCTCCACATCACAGGCACAAGAAGTCTAGGGTCAGCTTAAGCGCAACATCGCGCTCCGTGACCGTGTAACACGAAGTGGCCGTCCGGTCCCACGCATGATAACATCTCGCACTTGAAGCAGTCTTGCAGTCTGATCTACTGGCAGAGGGTCTCGTTGAGGGCCCCACCAAGTTGCCTGGGATTGTGAAGGGGACAGCACGAGGGAGGAGCGGACTCCATGGTCGAGGAACCGGCACGGCACAGAGTAGTAATTTTGATTCGAAAGACAGGGAAGCTTCTCTGTCAATATCGGCTAGGAGATTCTGTTCTGGCAGCGGCGGCGGTATGCGGTGTTCTGTGTACTCGGCTCACATGGCCATTTCACGTACATCCTCCGAGTGCACCACCTTTGAACACTCTCAGTGTCCATGTCATGACCTTCTCGGGCTTGCAGATATGCTCATGAGACTACAGTACAGCTTGCACTAGCGTTGGCAGCCAGAAAGGCGGAAGGGCCATGATGTGCGGACGTGCACCGACCTTTGTCTGCACCCGGGTCCAGGGATAGCATCATAGAAGTCAGAAGTATGGTGGGCGCAGCAAATGAATTGCCGCAACAACAGGTCATGTACGTACCCACCCTCCGCTCAGACGTCCATGTCGTGCATTCACTTTGCCTGCAAATGCCGGGAATCTCCGTGCACGTCCTCGGAGGAACTCCCGGGCCCCGACCACATTCATATCATCGGATGGTACTGGGGATTTGAGCAGGTACTAGCCGCATAAGATAGTCGTGTCATGTAGTCACGGTGGAGCTGCTATGAACACTCGGGCTTGCATTCCGCCACGAGAGATCCAGCACAGTTTCATAGCTATCCATGAGAACCAGGACCGGAGATGGTACCTAACGCACTCAAATTCTGGGGACACGAGTGGACAGAGCAGGAGTAGCTATTTACACCAGCAACTAGCGTCCAAACATAGAATTGAATCAGACGTGAGGATCTCGGAAGATGAGTATGTAAGCATCTCTTGTCGTCCGCGAAGCGCCAGGTATTCCCTTCCTCCTACACCGCCGTCCCAAGAAATAGAACTAGGACTGAATATACCACTATCTCATTGATATTGTAGCCTCCAGTGTCTGTACAGATTGTAAAACCCATCCTTGCAACGGCAGGAGAGTATGGTACGGTGACGCAGGCTCGGGTATCTCGGAGTTCGGAGTTCGGAAGCTGCACACTCGAACTCTTGCTGTGCGACGCTCACTCTGCATTCTATGTACTCACCCGCTGCATCTGTGTACGGTCTACCATCTACCGAGTAATGATATGCATTCTAGGAGCCAGTCGATGTCGGGAACACACTGGGAATGTGCCGGACCCTCAGGACACCTCAGAATGCGCGTGTCCTTTCCAGACACGGGCCTCCTACCTCGCTCCGCCGAAGATTCGAGCTTGAAGTCACCTTCCGTGCAATCAGCGCCGAGAAGGCGCTCACTAGCCGACGTCGCGCCCGCACAAGAAGTTTGCGGAATTCTTGTGTGCGTCCCTTGGTCTGGGTACGAAGAGTGTGCATGCCGACTCATCCGACCCAATCCCCGGCCTGCACGACAGCACACCGTCGGTGCTCTCCCACCCAGGTCTGTGCTATTGTTGGGCTGTAGTGCTGCGGCACTCCGGAGCACGGGTGGGTCTGCGCACGGACCTGCTGTTCGAGGTATAAGTAATGGACCGACGAGGGCAACATCCTCAGCCACATCCCTCCCCTCGACGTCTTTCGCATTCCGCCGCCCGCTCTCTACTCTCACATGCTCTCTGCTGTTTTCATTCACTATACTCAGCACACGCTCCCTTCAAGAGCATTTCTGCTGCACAGACCTCTAGGTACGTCCATGTCCATGTGTCATGCATTGTGCTCACAACGAGTTGCCGGTCGGGCGTGTGCGTCTTTCCGCGCATTGTGTCATGCAGATCGACCGTGCCTTCTTGACTGCCGACGTCCAGTATGATGGCCGGTGTGCCGTGTCTGAGGTGTTTGCGGGCTACTCGGTCATGCGGTGAGTCGATTCGTCTGTTCAGCTTGAGATTGGTTGTCACTGAACCGGTCTCATTTTTGCAGGGTGCCCAGCATACATCGGCATCGGCAGATAGAACGCTGCATCTAACTGTAAGCACTGATACCTGTACTCCGTCGTTGACTGATGTGTCCATTGTAGATTATGATGAAGGTCTGCGCCGGCATTCTGAGATGCAAGTCTCCATACCCAGTATGTCATTTGTCGACCTTGTGACTGACCGTTGAGTATCCAGGACCCCGTTGGGACTATGGACACCGTGGGAACTGTTCATAGGCCTTCAGATACAGTCTTCTCTGGAATAAATGCATTGGGGACATGTATGTAGCACCATTAGTTTAGGTTTATGGAGGCCAGGACGCACCGCTGCCGCCGCTGCCCCTCCAGAGCGTGCGAGTTTGCAGAGGCTTGCAGTACCGCATACCGACACCCACGACATCCTTTTCAACCTGAACTGCACGCACGGCCTCGAGTAGCTCCCGGTCGCGACCGCAACCTCCGTCGTCCAGCGGCGCTGTCGCCGCTTAGCCGTACGGTCCCACATTTTGCAGGCGGCACCCTTGCTGCAACTCGGACGGTGGTGATGAGTGCTCGGGATCTGGCAATCATATGTCCCCTTGTAGAGATATAGTCGCGGCTGTCTATAGGCATGCCGCATCACTACTAACTAGCTACCCACCATGACTAGCACTTACATCGTTAGAGCTGCATGTTTCTGTATAGATAGATGTCATTGTATCCTGGACTGCGGCGGGCTCGCCTACCCTCCTCAGTAGCTCAGGCTGACAACTGCTAACTGATTCCATCCAACGCAAGTGATATAGACGATGTCCTCGTCGCTAAGAGTGGATATAGATGGCCGCACGATTTGCAACTCCCATCCTGCACACGCTCCCCAGCCCTGGGCTAAGTGTTGGCGGTGATGGCGGAGACGAGGACGTCGAGGGCGGCGGCCTGGCCCCAGCCGGTGAACCCTTGCGGCGGACCTGGCCAAGACGACGAGTACGTGCTCCCGTTGGCAGCGAGCTCTAGGACGGCGTTGTACTGCATCATATGCACAGTGAGTATGTGAGTGCGCGTTGCGTCGCATGGCAGACGGGCGCACCTGAACATCGATGTAGCTGTGCGCGAGGATCGCGATCCCGGACTGGTCGTTGTTCGCGCGGAAGAGCTCGTTCAGCGCGCGGACCCAGACGGCTGCCGTGGTGTCCGCATGTCAGAGACGTCCCCATGAAATCAGAAACCCGGAATCCGGAGAGAAGAGAGGGCTTACACTTGAAGTAGACACCGTCGCCGTTCGAGTTCGGGGAGGCGCCCTCGGTGATAACTCCGTTGCTGCCCTGCCAGGGCGCGTTCTTCATACCGGCGGCGGCGACGTTGGTAGCCCTGCGACACGACACGTGCAGTCAGCTCAGGTCACCTGTTCGTGATAAATGGGTTCCGTACTCCGTCATGAGACTGCTGTCCTTGGTGGTCGCATAGAGCGCGACGAGGCCCTCGACGTACTTGCCCGAGTTGTATCTGCATAAAGTTCCAGAGTCAACCACGGTATGTACTCTGGCAGCGGGGCGACGCACGTGAAGAGCCAGTCAGCGGGCGAGCGCGAGCAGTCGTTCGGGTGGATCGTGTCGAGGACGAGGCCGGCCGCGTTCTTGTTCGCGTTCTTGATCCAGTTGCCTGCGGCGGTGGCCGCGTTCT
The DNA here is from genome assembly GCA_022606115.1 of Daedaleopsis nitida. Lineage (NCBI taxonomy): Eukaryota > Fungi > Basidiomycota > Agaricomycetes > Polyporales > Polyporaceae > Daedaleopsis > Daedaleopsis nitida. The sequence continues at coordinate 3,151,133 of JABYQM010000005.1, read as the reverse complement.
GGTACGTCGCCGACCCGGACTGCTGCGCGAGGTAGGCGGACAGGCTGTGTGGCAGATGTCGTTTCAGCCTCAAGTGCTCATGCCATACGAGCGTGGAGCTGTGCATACGCCATGAACAAACTGTAAACGAAGGTGTCAGCGTGGCGTTATGACCAATCTCAGGGGGCTACGTACCCAGTGGTGACAGAGTTGACGCCGGTGTCGTCCGCAACGGGACGCCAGAACACACCGCCGACCATAGACGCTACCGTTCGTGAGTCTCCGGCAGCCTTTGGAAGGGACGAGTCTGGTACGTACCACCATCGCAGGTGCCTTGGATGGTGAAGGATTTGCCAGGCACGGTACCGGAAGCAGCCTCGGCGGAGGTGATTTGGCTGCAGCGAAGTCAAGTCCTGTACGTCGAGGATCGCACAGTCCACTCACAACGCGGAAACGCGGGTCCAGACATCAATAGCGTGGTTGAGAAGATTCGTGTCGCCGTAGGCACGGTAGGCGTAGTAGGCAGCGGTGGCCCACCACATGGCGTCGTCGTTGTAGCCGAACTAGCCACAGACGGAATCAGAGGGAATCGGTGAGAGCGATGCGACGGTCATGGAACAGAGACCAACGTACCGGATCATAATGCGCGTTGACTGAGAACGCCGTGTTCAACGCGTCCGTGACATGGGACTTGTAGGTCGTAGTCTTCGTGAAGAAGTCGTAGTTTGCCTGGGCGGACAGAACCGTGGCCCCAGTCGGCCAGAAGCCGATCGAGTTGTACTGGCCGGTGTTGGCGTTGTAGTCGCTCGCCATCTGGTCGATGGCGGTCTGGGCGATGGTCTGCCTGTCAGAGAGGCTCCGGTTGTTGCTGAATTCCTGCAGGTATAACACATCAAGCCGGTGAACGAGGTAGTGTTTTTAGTACGCACCCGCCATGAGAGCGGTACACCCAGATCTTGAGCGAGGGTGATGCCAGCGAGTGTAGAGAGAACGAATGCGGTGAGCTTCATGGCTGCGAGGTCAGAAGGAGCGATCGGAACTGCTGGCGTTTGATGCCATACTTATAGCTTGGTAGCGAGCGAGGCGGTTGTTGCCACTGCGCTTCCACACCTGATCTCCGAGTCGGAAGTCGAGTCGGAGGCAGTCGATGTCACTTATGGCCGAGGCAGGGTAAGCACTGGCAGCAGACTCGACACAGGCTGGGTCCCACGATGGACCGCATGGATGACCTTGGTATGCAGCTGCACGAAGCCTGCGAAGGTTGGGATAGGCTGACGTCATCGGGAGGTGCCGGGCGGGCGTCTGGGAGACAGCGATGCAACCAACGGTGTGTGCTGACTGTCTCACTGCACTGCACTGCAGCTGTGGACTGTGATCTGGACATGGACGTGGGCTGCGAGCTGGACGTGGACTGATCTGGACATGGGCTGCGAGCTCGGGGACGCTGTGACCGGCTACTGCTACTGGGACGGCTACTGCTACTCACTGCTACTGACTGCTACTCATGCTACTGCTACTCACTGCTACTGCTACTCACTGCTACTCGGACGACCACAGCGACTGCCAGCGACGCCTGCTCTTCGACTACGCCTCCTCGCCCGGACCCCGCTTCTCTACTGATCCTGCATGTACGCGCGCGAATCCGACGCCCTGCTCTCCCCTCTGCTGCTGTCCCTCACGCCCCAATCGCTGCACTCTGTCCCGCCCTCCGTACTCGCCCTACACAACTCCCCACACTCGATACTCGCGCTGCAGTGCTCTCCGTCAGCCCTCGCACTCCCAGTCCGAACGACTGCGTACTCACATCTATTCTCCACCCTCCTGGCCCCGCTCTCTGCCCAGATCGACAGCACGCGTCGATCAGAGCTCCCATCCTGCTTAGAGCGACGTCTGAGACACGCCGCGACCACCCGGGACACTCCTCCGTTCATCCAATGCTCCGGACCGTCGTACCTCCCCCACCAGCGTCCCAGAGCACTCGCTACGAGCACCGGCGAGCGATATCATCAGTGTGCGCTCCCTGCTCGCGGTATCAAACCCGGAACTCACCTGTTCATCTCACCTCCGACCCTCCGCTTGCTCATACACGTCCCGGGTCCCTCACTTGCCTCCCCAATCGAGCCCGCGACCCTGCCGTCCTCTCCGTCACCTCAACCACTCCTAGACCGAACAATCATGTACTCACCTTCGCCGCACTCCGCCCACAGCGACATCCGCCACTCCCTCCCCTCCATGTCGCCTCCTCACCCTCCATCCCTCCGCAGAACAGTCAGTGTCTGCCACTCCCTGCTGCGGACCGGCTACGGGTGGCGTCAAACGTTCCACTCGGTGAGCATGCCCTCTTCGTGTTCCCGAACCCGCATCCGACCGCTCACTTCCCGCCACAGTGCATGCACATCTACAGGCTGCTCCAACGGCGATTGTGCGACCCTCCAGTGCTCTTCGTCAGCATCAGCACTCCCACACGTAAGACGACGTACTCACATCCGTCGCCCAGCTTCCCCAAGCCCTCCCTCACCCTATCTGTGCTTCTCTGCCCGCTTCCAGTACGCACGCATGCACACAGCTCGTGCAATACGTCAGTGTCACCCTGCGCGGTGGTACGTCAGCTCCGTTCCCTCGAGCCCTGAATCAAACACAGCACTCACATCGCATCAGCAGCAGAAAACGTCGAGACCATGCGAGAGCTGGAGCGGATGAAGGAAAGGTGAGAACATTATCAGCGGATTCGAGGGTGCGAAAACAGGTCGCGTGACCTCGTCAACAATGGTGAGTTCTCCCCTCGCTCTCGAACGCCAGGGTTACAGTTAGCCGACGTATTTTAATCCAGCGAGACTGATCCTATTCACGGCATGACTCCGTGCTCTCCCTGCTTGCCCGTACCGGAAACGTCATGTCCATCTCGAGCTGCGCACCATGGTCAACCCCGTCCGATTCGGCACACATCGACCCCGCCGATGCGTGGTATGTATCGCTTGTGCCCGTTCCTCACTCGCATTCGCTCGCCGTCGGAGCGAGTAGCTATTGCGCCAATTGCGCGTATTCTACAATTGCCATGCACGCTACATCCGTCTAGTCCGAGTCCTCGACCGTCTTAGGCGTCTTGGGGCCGTTCTTCCGCCTTGGCAGACCACGAGGGCCCCGCCGCGCCTTCCCCGTGTTCTTCTTGATCGTGTCGCGCCCGAGTGCCGGGCCGACCCCGAACGACGTGCGCATCCACGGCGACCCAGGCAAAACCTCTCTCGGGGACCGCTTCCCGAGCTCGACCTCCTCCTCCGTCGCGGGCTCGAAGCGCAGGATGCCGACGTCCCAGAGCGCGAGCATCAGCCATATCTGGCCCTTCCTGCCCACGACGTCGCTCAGGTTTCCGAACGCGATGTCCGCATACCACGGCCAGCCGCGGAGGACGTACCGCCGCCGGTGGACGACGTTCAGGCCGTAGCCGACGACCGAGTAGCACATCCGCGCGTGCGGGTCCCGCGTGAGCTCCCCTGCCGGCAGCGGACGGATACCGACGGGGGTGAGAGTCTGCTGGTCGAACGTGACGATCTGGAAGGTACGCACTGAGTTTTCCCGTCATCTTGTCCCGCAGCTCTCCACGCATCCGCGTCAGGTCGCTCGCGTACTCCCCGTCATGCGTTCGTCTCCTGCCAGTGCGTGGCGCGGACTCGGGCGCGGGCATCGCGCTGTCACGGTCGCGAATGGGCGGCATCGTCGAATGCAGGTTCGTGGTCCGTGACTGAGGTGTGCGGGATGGAAAGCGGTGTGTGTGGATGGGATGTGCAGGCAGGAAGCAGGTTTGTGGATGAGATGTGCAGGATGGAGGCAGGTACAACGTACGCAGGGCGGGAGCAGCAGTCGGGTCAAGAACGTTTGTAGCGTGCGACCCCGTTCTACTAGTAGTGCCTTCCGCACGACTAGACGAGTTGTGACGGGAGACTTTGTTCCGTACTGCCCTTCCGGGCGCGTGATTTGCGATCGACCCATCGGAACGCATCACAGATTAGGACCCTGCCTTATAGTATGCATGCGAGACTGTTGTCTGCTTGTTTGCATTCACAGGTATGTCGCCGCATGAAAGGGTCTATGCTGCCTATGTCGAACTGTGGGCAGCACAACGTATGCATCCGGGCGACTCCATTCGGAGCGGGACATATCCCTTGTGGTTATGAGCTCCGTCTCGGCTGAATGGCATGACATCTCGTGTGTATGTGGCCTCAGCCTGGATTCCTAGGCTTCGGTGTGAGAACACTTCCCGGGCGCGCATCTTGTTGATACCCGTCTCCCCCGAGTCACTGCCGTTTACCATAGTATACTAGAATCTGACGGGGCCAAGTATGGCTGGAGGTGCTCATGTTTGTACTTCGACGTGCGGCAGTGGTCCCGAGTGTCAGCAATCCATGCATATTCCACGACACTCTACGCAAGGGCGCGGTGTGCTAGAATAGTTACTGACCGGACGGCTTCTTCAGTCGCAGATGTTTCATGATCCCTGACCGCTCAATCAACTCGTTCGAGATAAATTCCGACGGAGCGATCCCTTCTCACGGGGAAGCTTCCTGTGCAGAGCGCATTCTCTTCGCGCTCATCACATGATCACAGTGACCTGCAAGCTCGCCGTGCATGATTGTACGTGCGCAAAGAAATCTACCGGTCTGCTGAGAGTATCATTAGGATGAGTAGTACTGCATCTTGCAGCCTCAGTTCCGGGTATCCGTTGCCGTAGGTTCTGTCTGAAGACCGCCGACGATGTGAGCTCCACATCACAGGCACAAGAAGTCTAGGGTCAGCTTAAGCGCAACATCGCGCTCCGTGACCGTGTAACACGAAGTGGCCGTCCGGTCCCACGCATGATAACATCTCGCACTTGAAGCAGTCTTGCAGTCTGATCTACTGGCAGAGGGTCTCGTTGAGGGCCCCACCAAGTTGCCTGGGATTGTGAAGGGACAGCACGAGGGAGGAGCGGACTCCATGGTCGAGGAACCGGCACGGCACAGAGTAGTAATTTTGATTCGAAAGACAGGGAAGCTTCTCTGTCAATATCGGCTAGGAGATTCTGTTCTGGCAGCGGCGGCGGTATGCGGTGTTCTGTGTACTCGGCTCACATGGCCATTTCACGTACATCCTCCGAGTGCACCACCTTTGAACACTCTCAGTGTCCATGTCATGACCTTCTCGGCTTGCAGATATGCTCATGAGACTACAGTACAGCTTGCACTAGCGTTGGCAGCCAGAAAGGCGGAAGGGCCATGATGTGCGGACGTGCACCGACCTTTGTCTGCACCCGGGTCCAGGGATAGCATCATAGAAGTCAGAAGTATGGTGGGCGCAGCAAATGAATTGCCGCAACAACAGGTCATGTACGTACCCACCCTCCGCTCAGACGTCCATGTCGTGCATTCACTTTGCCTGCAAATGCCGGGAATCTCCGTGCACGTCCTCGGAGGAACTCCCGGGCCCCGACCACATTCATATCATCGGATGGTACTGGGATTTGAGCAGGTACTAGCCGCATAAGATAGTCGTGTCATGTAGTCACGGTGGAGCTGCTATGAACACTCGGGCTTGCATTCCGCACGAGAGATCCAGCACAGTTTCATAGCTATCCATGAGAACCAGGACCGGAGATGGTACTAACGCACTCAAATTCTGGGACACGAGTGGACAGAGCAGGAGTAGCTATTTACACCAGCAACTAGCGTCCAAACATAGAATTGAATCAGACGTGAGGATCTCGGAAGATGAGTATGTAAGCATCTCTTGTCGTCCGCGAAGCGCCAGGTATTCCCTTCCTCCTACACCGCCGTCCCAAGAAATAGAACTAGGACTGAATATACCACTATCTCATTGATATTGTAGCCTCCAGTGTCTGTACAGATTGTAAAACCCATCCTTGCAACGGCAGGAGAGTATGGTACGGTGACGCAGGCTCGGGTATCTCGGAGTTCGGAGTTCGGAAGCTGCACACTCGAACTCTTGCTGTGCGACGCTCACTCTGCATTCTATGTACTCACCCGCTGCATCTGTGTACGGTCTACCATCTACCGAGTAATGATATGCATTCTAGGAGCCAGTCGATGTCGGGAACACACTGGGAATGTGCCGGACCCTCAGGACACCTCAGAATGCGCGTGTCCTTTCCAGACACGGGCCTCCTACCTCGCTCCGCCGAAGATTCGAGCTTGAAGTCACCTTCCGTGCAATCAGCGCCGAGAAGGCGCTCACTAGCCGACGTCGCGCCCGCACAAGAAGTTTGCGGAATTCTTGTGTGCGTCCCTTGGTCTGGGTACGAAGAGTGTGCATGCCGACTCATCCGACCCAATCCCCGGCCTGCACGACAGCACACCGTCGGTGCTCTCCCACCCAGGTCTGTGCTATTGTTGGGCTGTAGTGCTGCGGCACTCCGGAGCACGGGTGGGTCTGCGCACGGACCTGCTGTTCGAGGTATAAGTAATGGACCGACGAGGGCAACATCCTCAGCCACATCCCTCCCCTCGACGTCTTTCGCATTCCGCCGCCCGCTCTCTACTCTCACATGCTCTCTGCTGTTTTCATTCACTATACTCAGCACACGCTCCCTTCAAGAGCATTTCTGCTGCACAGACCTCTAGGTACGTCCATGTCCATGTGTCATGCATTGTGCTCACAACGAGTTGCCGGTCGGGCGTGTGCGTCTTTCCGCGCATTGTGTCATGCAGATCGACCGTGCCTTCTTGACTGCCGACGTCCAGTATGATGGCCGGTGTGCCGTGTCTGAGGTGTTTGCGGGCTACTCGGTCATGCGGTGAGTCGATTCGTCTGTTCAGCTTGAGATTGGTTGTCACTGAACCGGTCTCATTTTTGCAGGGTGCCCAGCATACATCGGCATCGGCAGATAGAACGCTGCATCTAACTGTAAGCACTGATACCTGTACTCCGTCGTTGACTGATGTGTCCATTGTAGATTATGATGAAGGTCTGCGCCGGCATTCTGAGATGCAAGTCTCCATACCCAGTATGTCATTTGTCGACCTTGTGACTGACCGTTGAGTATCCAGGACCCCGTTGGGACTATGGACACCGTGGGAACTGTTCATAGGCCTTCAGATACAGTCTTCTCTGGAATAAATGCATTGGGGACATGTATGTAGCACCATTAGTTTAGGTTTATGGAGGCCAGGACGCACCGCTGCCGCCGCTGCCCCTCCAGAGCGTGCGAGTTTGCAGAGGCTTGCAGTACCGCATACCGACACCCACGACATCCTTTTCAACCTGAACTGCACGCACGGCCTCGAGTAGCTCCCGGTCGCGACCGCAACCTCCGTCGTCCAGCGGCGCTGTCGCCGCTTAGCCGTACGGTCCCACATTTTGCAGGCGGCACCCTTGCTGCAACTCGGACGGTGGTGATGAGTGCTCGGGATCTGGCAATCATATGTCCCCTTGTAGAGATATAGTCGCGGCTGTCTATAGGCATGCCGCATCACTACTAACTAGCTACCCACCATGACTAGCACTTACATCGTTAGAGCTGCATGTTTCTGTATAGATAGATGTCATTGTATCCTGGACTGCGGCGGGCTCGCCTACCCTCCTCAGTAGCTCAGGCTGACAACTGCTAACTGATTCCATCCAACGCAAGTGATATAGACGATGTCCTCGTCGCTAAGAGTGGATATAGATGGCCGCACGATTTGCAACTCCCATCCTGCACACGCTCCCCAGCCCTGGGCTAAGTGTTGGCGTGATGGCGGAGACGAGGACGTCGAGGGCGGCGGCCTGGCCCCAGCCGGTGAACCCTTGCGGCGGACCTGGCCAAGACGACGAGTACGTGCTCCCGTTGGCAGCGAGCTCTAGGACGGCGTTGTACTGCATCATATGCACAGTGAGTATGTGAGTGCGCGTTGCGTCGCATGGCAGACGGGCGCACCTGAACATCGATGTAGCTGTGCGCGAGGATCGCGATCCCGGACTGGTCGTTGTTCGCGCGGAAGAGCTCGTTCAGCGCGCGGACCCAGACGGCTGCCGTGGTGTCCGCATGTCAGAGACGTCCCATGAAATCAGAAACCGGAATCCGGAGAGAAGAGAGGGCTTACACTTGAAGTAGACACCGTCGCCGTTCGAGTTCGGGGAGGCGCCCTCGGTGATAACTCCGTTGCTGCCCTGCCAGGGCGCGTTCTTCATACCGGCGGCGGCGACGTTGGTAGCCCTGCGACACGACACGTGCAGTCAGCTCAGGTCACCTGTTCGTGATAAATGGGTTCCGTACTCCGTCATGAGACTGCTGTCCTTGGTGTCGCATAGAGCGCGACGAGGCCCTCGACGTACTTGCCCGAGTTGTATCTGCATAAAGTTCCAGAGTCAACAGGTATGTACTCTGGCAGCGGGGCGACGCACGTGAAGAGCCAGTCAGCGGGCGAGCGCGAGCAGTCGTTCGGGTGGATCGTGTCGAGGACGAGGCCGGCCGCGTTCTTGTTCGCGTTCTTGATCCAGTTGCCTGCGGCGGTGGCCGCGTTCTGGTACGTCGCCGACCCGGACTGCTGCGCGAGGTAGGCGGACAGGCTGTGTGGCAGATGTCGTTTCAGCCTCAGTGCTCATGCCACGAGCGTGGAGCTGTGCATACGCCATGAACAAACTGTAAACGAAGGTGTCAGCGTGGCGTTATGACCAATCTCAGGGGGCTACGTACCCAGTGGTGACAGAGTTGACGCCGTGTCGTCCGCAACGGGACGCCAGAACACACCGCCGACCATAGACGCTACCGTTCGTGAGTCTCCGGCAGCCTTTGGAAGGGACGAGTCTGGTACGTACCACCATCGCAGGTGCCTTGGATGGTGAAGGATTTGCCAGGCACGGTACCGGAAGCAGCCTCGGCGGAGGTGATTTGGCTGCAGCGAAGTCAAGTCCTGTACGTCGAGGATCGCACAGTCCACTCACAACGCGGAAACGCGGGTCCAGACATCAATAGCGTGGTTGAGAAGATTCGTGTCGCCGTAGGCACGGTAGGCGTAGTAGGCAGCGGTGGCCCACCACATGGCGTCGTCGTTGTAGCCGAACTAGCCACAGACGGAATCAGAGGGAATCGGTGAGAGCGATGCGACGGTCATGGAACAGAGACCAACGTACCGGATCATAATGCGCGTTGACTGAGAACGCCGTGTTCAACGCGTCCGTGACATGGGACTTGTAGGTCGTAGTCTTCGTGAAGAAGTCGTAGTTTGCCTGGGCGGACAGAACCGTGGCCCCAGTCGGCCAGAAGCCGATCGAGTTGTACTGGCCGGTGTTGGCGTTGTAGTCGCTCGCCATCTGGTCGATGCGGTCTGGGCGATGGTCTGCCTGTCAGAGAGGCTCCGGTTGTTGCTGAATTCCTGCAGGTATAACACATAAGCCGGTGAACGAGGTAGTGTAGTACGCACCCGCCATGAGAGCGGTACACCCAGATCTTGAGCGAGGGTGATGCCGCGAGTGTAGAGAGAACGAAGCGGTCAGCTTCATGATGCGAGGTCAGAGGAGCGAGCTGCTGGCGTTTGATGCCATACTTATAGCTTGGTAGCGAGCGAGGCGGTTGTTGCCACTGCGCTTCCACACCTGATCTCCGAGTCGGAAGTCGAGTCGGAGGCAGTCGATGTCACTTATGGCCGAGGCAGGGTAAGCACTGGCAGCAGACTCGACACAGGCTGGGTCCCACGATGGACCGCATGGATGACCTTGGTATGCAGCTGCACGAAGCCTGCGAAGGTTGGGATAGGCTGACGTCATCGGGAGGTGCCGGGCGGGCGTCTGGGAGACAGCGATGCAACCAACGGTGTGTGCTGACTGTCTCACTGCACTGCACTGCAGCTGTGGACTGTGATCTGGACATGGACGTGGGCTGCGAGCTGGACGTGGACTGATCTGGACATGGGCTGCGAGCTCGGGGACGCTGTGACCGGCTACTGCTACTGGGACGGCTACTGCTACTCACTGCTACTGCTACTCACTGCTACTGCTACTCACTGCTACTGCTACTCACTGCTACTGCTACTCACTGCTACTCGGACGACCACAGCGACTGCCAGCGACGCCTGCTCTTCGACTACGCCTCCTCGCCCGGACCCCGCTTCTCTACTGATCCTGCATGTACGCGCGCGAATCCGACGCCCTGCTCTCCCCTCTGCTGCTGTCCCTCACGCCCCAATCGCTGCACTCTGTCCCGCCCTCCGTACTCGCCCTACACAACTCCCCACACTCGATACTCGCGCTGCAGTGCTCTCCGTCAGCCCTCGCACTCCCAGTCCGAACGACTGCGTACTCACATCTATTCTCCACCCTCCTGGCCCCGCTCTCTGCCCAGATCGACAGCACGCGTCGATCAGAGCTCCCATCCTGCTTAGAGCGACGTCTGAGACACGCCGCGACCACCCGGGACACTCCTCCGTTCATCCAATGCTCCGGACCGTCGTACCTCCCCCACCAGCGTCCCAGAGCACTCGCTACGAGCACCGGCGAGCGATATCATCAGTGTGCGCTCCCTGCTCGCGGTATCAAACCCGGAACTCACCTGTTCATCTCACCTCCGACCCTCCGCTTGCTCATACACGTCCCGGGTCCCTCACTTGCCTCCCCAATCGAGCCCGCGACCCTGCCGTCCTCTCCGTCACCTCAACCACTCCTAGACCGAACAATCATGTACTCACCTTCGCCGCACTCCGCCCACAGCGACATCCGCCACTCCCTCCCCTCCATGTCGCCTCCTCACCCTCCATCCCTCCGCAGAACAGTCAGTGTCTGCCACTCCCTGCTGCGGACCGGCTACGGGTGGCGTCAAACGTTCCACTCGGTGAGCATGCCCTCTTCGTGTTCCCGAACCCGCATCCGACCGCTCACTTCCCGCCACAGTGCATGCACATCTACAGGCTGCTCCAACGGCGATTGTGCGACCCTCCAGTGCTCTTCGTCAGCATCAGCACTCCCACACGTAAAGACGACGTACTCACATCCGTCGCCCAGCTTCCCCAAGCCCTCCCTCACCCTATCTGTGCTTCTCTGCCCGCTTCCAGTACACACGCATGCACACAGCTCGTGCAATACGTCAGTGTCACCCTGCGCGGTGGTACGTCAGCTCCGTTCCCTCGAGCCCTGAATCAAACACAGCACTCACATCGCATCAGCAGCAGAAAACGTCGAGACCATGCGAGAGCTGGAGCGGATGAAGGAAAGGTGAGAACATTATCAGCGGATTCGAGGGTGCGAAAACAGGTCGCGTGACCTCGTCAACAATGGTGAGTTCTCCCCTCGCTCTCGAACGCCAGGGTTACAGTTAGCCGACGTATTTTAATCCAGCGAGACTGATCCTATTCACGGCATGACTCCGTGCTCTCCCTGCTTGCCCGTACCGGAAACGTCATGTCCATCTCGAGCTGCGCACCATGGTCAACCCCGTCCGATCGGGCACACATCGACCCCGCCGATGCGTGGTATGTATCGCTTGTGCCCGTTCCTCACTCGCATTCGCTCGCCGTCGGAGCGAGTAGCTATTGCGCCAATTGCGCGTATTCTACAATTGCCATGCACGCTACATCCGTCTAGTCCGAGTCCTCGACGTCTTAGGCGTCTTGGGGCCGTTCTTCCGCCTTGGCAGACCACGAGGGCCCGCCGCGCCTTCCCCGTGTTCTTCTTGATCGTGTCGCGCCCGAGTGCCGGGCCGACCCCGAACGACGTGCGCATCCACGGCGACCCAGCAAAACCTCTCTCGGGGACCGCTTCCCGAGCTCGACCTCCTCCTCCGTCGCGGGCTCGAAGCGCAGGATGCCGACGTCCAGAGCGCGAGCATCAGCCATATCTGGCCCTTCCTGCCCACGACGTCGCTCAGGTTTCCGAACGCGATGTCCGCATACCACGGCCAGCCGCGGAGGACGTACCGCCGCCGGTGGACGACGTTCAGGCCGTAGCCGACGACCGAGTAGCACATCCGCGTGCGGGTCCCGCGTGAGCTCCCCGCCGGCAGCGGACGGATACCGACGGGGTGAGAGTCTGCTGGTCGAACGTGACGATCTGGAAGGTACGCCACTGAGTTTTCCCGTCATCTTGTCCCGCAGCTCTCCACGCATCCGCGTCAGGTCGCTCGCGTACTCCCCGTCATGCGTTCGTCTCCTGCCAGTGCGTGCGCGGACTCGGGCGCGGCATCGCCTGTCAGGTCGCGAATGGGCGGCATCGTCGAATGCAGGTTCGTGGTCCTGACTGAGGTGTGCGGGATGGAAAGCGGTGTGTGTGGATGGGATGTGCAGGCAGGAAGCAGGTTTGTGGATGAGATGTGCAGGATGGAGGCAGGTACAACGTACGCAGGGCGGGAGCAGCAGTCGGGTCAAGAACGTTTGTAGCGTGCGACCCCGTTCTACTAGTAGTGCCTTCCGCACGACTAGACGAGTTGTGACGGGAGACTTTGTTCCGTACTGCCCTTCCGGGCGCGTGATTTGCGATCGACCCATCGGAACGCATCACAGATTAGGACCCTGCCTTATAGTATGCATGCGAGACTGTTGTCTGCTTGTTTGCATTCACAGGTATGTCGCCGCATGAAAGGGTCTATGCTGCCTATGTCGAACTGTGGGCAGCACAACGTATGCATCCGGGCGACTCCATTCGGAGCGGGACATATCCCTTGTGGTTATGAGCTCCGTCTCGGCTGAATGGCATGACATCTCGTGTGTATGTGGCCTCAGCCTGGATTCCTAGGCTTCGGTGTGAGAACACTTCCCGGGCGCGCATCTTGTTGATACCCGTCTCCCCCGAGTCACTGCCGTTTACCATAGTATACTAGAATCTGACGGGGCCAAGTATGGCTGGAGGTGCTCATGTTTGTACTTCGACGTGCGGCAGTGGTCCCGAGTGTCAGCAATCCATGCATATTCCACGACACTCTACGCAAGGGCGCGGTGTGCTAGAATAGTTACTGACCGGACGGCTTCTTCAGTCGCAGATGTTTCATGATCCCTGACCGCTCAATCAACTCGTTCGAGATAAATTCCGACGGAGCGATCCCTTCTCACGGGGAAGCTTCCTGTGCAGAGCGCATTCTCTTCGCGCTCATCACATGATCACAGTGACCTGCAAGCTCGCCGTGCATGATTGTACGTGCGCAAAGAAATCTACCGGTCTGCTGAGAGTATCATTAGGATGAGTAGTACTGCATCTTGCAGCCTCAGTTCCGGGTATCCGTTGCCGTAGGTTCTGTCTGAAGACCGCCGACGATGTGAGCTCCACATCACAGGCACAAGAAGTCTAGGGTCAGCTTAAGCGCAACATCGCGCTCCGTGACCGTGTAACACGAAGTGGCCGTCCGGTCCCACGCATGATAACATCTCGCACTTGAAGCAGTCTTGCAGTCTGATCTACTGGCAGAGGGTCTCGTTGAGGGCCCCACCAAGTTGCCTGGGATTGTGAAGGGGACAGCACGAGGGAGGAGCGGACTCCATGGTCGAGGAACCGGCACGGCACAGAGTAGTAATTTTGATTCGAAAGACAGGGAAGCTTCTCTGTCAATATCGGCTAGGAGATTCTGTTCTGGCAGCGGCGGCGGTATGCGGTGTTCTGTGTACTCGGCTCACATGGCCATTTCACGTACATCCTCCGAGTGCACCACCTTTGAACACTCTCAGTGTCCATGTCATGACCTTCTCGGGCTTGCAGATATGCTCATGAGACTACAGTACAGCTTGCACTAGCGTTGGCAGCCAGAAAGGCGGAAGGGCCATGATGTGCGGACGTGCACCGACCTTTGTCTGCACCCGGGTCCAGGGATAGCATCATAGAAGTCAGAAGTATGGTGGGCGCAGCAAATGAATTGCCGCAACAACAGGTCATGTACGTACCCACCCTCCGCTCAGACGTCCATGTCGTGCATTCACTTTGCCTGCAAATGCCGGGAATCTCCGTGCACGTCCTCGGAGGAACTCCCGGGCCCCGACCACATTCATATCATCGGATGGTACTGGGGATTTGAGCAGGTACTAGCCGCATAAGATAGTCGTGTCATGTAGTCACGGTGGAGCTGCTATGAACACTCGGGCTTGCATTCCGCCACGAGAGATCCAGCACAGTTTCATAGCTATCCATGAGAACCAGGACCGGAGATGGTACCTAACGCACTCAAATTCTGGGGACACGAGTGGACAGAGCAGGAGTAGCTATTTACACCAGCAACTAGCGTCCAAACATAGAATTGAATCAGACGTGAGGATCTCGGAAGATGAGTATGTAAGCATCTCTTGTCGTCCGCGAAGCGCCAGGTATTCCCTTCCTCCTACACCGCCGTCCCAAGAAATAGAACTAGGACTGAATATACCACTATCTCATTGATATTGTAGCCTCCAGTGTCTGTACAGATTGTAAAACCCATCCTTGCAACGGCAGGAGAGTATGGTACGGTGACGCAGGCTCGGGTATCTCGGAGTTCGGAGTTCGGAAGCTGCACACTCGAACTCTTGCTGTGCGACGCTCACTCTGCATTCTATGTACTCACCCGCTGCATCTGTGTACGGTCTACCATCTACCGAGTAATGATATGCATTCTAGGAGCCAGTCGATGTCGGGAACACACTGGGAATGTGCCGGACCCTCAGGACACCTCAGAATGCGCGTGTCCTTTCCAGACACGGGCCTCCTACCTCGCTCCGCCGAAGATTCGAGCTTGAAGTCACCTTCCGTGCAATCAGCGCCGAGAAGGCGCTCACTAGCCGACGTCGCGCCCGCACAAGAAGTTTGCGGAATTCTTGTGTGCGTCCCTTGGTCTGGGTACGAAGAGTGTGCATGCCGACTCATCCGACCCAATCCCCGGCCTGCACGACAGCACACCGTCGGTGCTCTCCCACCCAGGTCTGTGCTATTGTTGGGCTGTAGTGCTGCGGCACTCCGGAGCACGGGTGGGTCTGCGCACGGACCTGCTGTTCGAGGTATAAGTAATGGACCGACGAGGGCAACATCCTCAGCCACATCCCTCCCCTCGACGTCTTTCGCATTCCGCCGCCCGCTCTCTACTCTCACATGCTCTCTGCTGTTTTCATTCACTATACTCAGCACACGCTCCCTTCAAGAGCATTTCTGCTGCACAGACCTCTAGGTACGTCCATGTCCATGTGTCATGCATTGTGCTCACAACGAGTTGCCGGTCGGGCGTGTGCGTCTTTCCGCGCATTGTGTCATGCAGATCGACCGTGCCTTCTTGACTGCCGACGTCCAGTATGATGGCCGGTGTGCCGTGTCTGAGGTGTTTGCGGGCTACTCGGTCATGCGGTGAGTCGATTCGTCTGTTCAGCTTGAGATTGGTTGTCACTGAACCGGTCTCATTTTTGCAGGGTGCCCAGCATACATCGGCATCGGCAGATAGAACGCTGCATCTAACTGTAAGCACTGATACCTGTACTCCGTCGTTGACTGATGTGTCCATTGTAGATTATGATGAAGGTCTGCGCCGGCATTCTGAGATGCAAGTCTCCATACCCAGTATGTCATTTGTCGACCTTGTGACTGACCGTTGAGTATCCAGGACCCCGTTGGGACTATGGACACCGTGGGAACTGTTCATAGGCCTTCAGATACAGTCTTCTCTGGAATAAATGCATTGGGGACATGTATGTAGCACCATTAGTTTAGGTTTATGGAGGCCAGGACGCACCGCTGCCGCCGCTGCCCCTCCAGAGCGTGCGAGTTTGCAGAGGCTTGCAGTACCGCATACCGACACCCACGACATCCTTTTCAACCTGAACTGCACGCACGGCCTCGAGTAGCTCCCGGTCGCGACCGCAACCTCCGTCGTCCAGCGGCGCTGTCGCCGCTTAGCCGTACGGTCCCACATTTTGCAGGCGGCACCCTTGCTGCAACTCGGACGGTGGTGATGAGTGCTCGGGATCTGGCAATCATATGTCCCCTTGTAGAGATATAGTCGCGGCTGTCTATAGGCATGCCGCATCACTACTAACTAGCTACCCACCATGACTAGCACTTACATCGTTAGAGCTGCATGTTTCTGTATAGATAGATGTCATTGTATCCTGGACTGCGGCGGGCTCGCCTACCCTCCTCAGTAGCTCAGGCTGACAACTGCTAACTGATTCCATCCAACGCAAGTGATATAGACGATGTCCTCGTCGCTAAGAGTGGATATAGATGGCCGCACGATTTGCAACTCCCATCCTGCACACGCTCCCCAGCCCTGGGCTAAGTGTTGGCGGTGATGGCGGAGACGAGGACGTCGAGGGCGGCGGCCTGGCCCCAGCCGGTGAACCCTTGCGGCGGACCTGGCCAAGACGACGAGTACGTGCTCCCGTTGGCAGCGAGCTCTAGGACGGCGTTGTACTGCATCATATGCACAGTGAGTATGTGAGTGCGCGTTGCGTCGCATGGCAGACGGGCGCACCTGAACATCGATGTAGCTGTGCGCGAGGATCGCGATCCCGGACTGGTCGTTGTTCGCGCGGAAGAGCTCGTTCAGCGCGCGGACCCAGACGGCTGCCGTGGTGTCCGCATGTCAGAGACGTCCCCATGAAATCAGAAACCCGGAATCCGGAGAGAAGAGAGGGCTTACACTTGAAGTAGACACCGTCGCCGTTCGAGTTCGGGGAGGCGCCCTCGGTGATAACTCCGTTGCTGCCCTGCCAGGGCGCGTTCTTCATACCGGCGGCGGCGACGTTGGTAGCCCTGCGACACGACACGTGCAGTCAGCTCAGGTCACCTGTTCGTGATAAATGGGTTCCGTACTCCGTCATGAGACTGCTGTCCTTGGTGGTCGCATAGAGCGCGACGAGGCCCTCGACGTACTTGCCCGAGTTGTATCTGCATAAAGTTCCAGAGTCAACCACGGTATGTACTCTGGCAGCGGGGCGACGCACGTGAAGAGCCAGTCAGCGGGCGAGCGCGAGCAGTCGTTCGGGTGGATCGTGTCGAGGACGAGGCCGGCCGCGTTCTTGTTCGCGTTCTTGATCCAGTTGCCTGCGGCGGTGGCCGCGTTCTGGTACGTCGCCGACCCGGACTGCTGCGCGAGGTAGGCGGACAGGCTGTGTGGCAGATGTCGTTTCAGCCTCAAGTGCTCATGCCATACGAGCGTGGAGCTGTGCATACGCCATGAACAAACTGTAAACGAAGGTGTCAGCGTGGCGTTATGACCAATCTCAGGGGGCTACGTACCCAGTGGTGACAGAGTTGACGCCGGTGTCGTCCGCAACGGGACGCCAGAACACACCGCCGACCATAGACGCTACCGTTCGTGAGTCTCCGGCAGCCTTTGGAAGGGACGAGTCTGGTACGTACCACCATCGCAGGTGCCTTGGATGGTGAAGGATTTGCCAGGCACGGTACCGGAAGCAGCCTCGGCGGAGGTGATTTGGCTGCAGCGAAGTCAAGTCCTGTACGTCGAGGATCGCACAGTCCACTCACAACGCGGAAACGCGGGTCCAGACATCAATAGCGTGGTTGAGAAGATTCGTGTCGCCGTAGGCACGGTAGGCGTAGTAGGCAGCGGTGGCCCACCACATGGCGTCGTCGTTGTAGCCGAACTAGCCACAGACGGAATCAGAGGGAATCGGTGAGAGCGATGCGACGGTCATGGAACAGAGACCAACGTACCGGATCATAATGCGCGTTGACTGAGAACGCCGTGTTCAACGCGTCCGTGACATGGGACTTGTAGGTCGTAGTCTTCGTGAAGAAGTCGTAGTTTGCCTGGGCGGACAGAACCGTGGCCCCAGTCGGCCAGAAGCCGATCGAGTTGTACTGGCCGGTGTTGGCGTTGTAGTCGCTCGCCATCTGGTCGATGGCGGTCTGGGCGATGGTCTGCCTGTCAGAGAGGCTCCGGTTGTTGCTGAATTCCTGCAGGTATAACACATCAAGCCGGTGAACGAGGTAGTGTTTTTAGTACGCACCCGCCATGAGAGCGGTACACCCAGATCTTGAGCGAGGGTGATGCCAGCGAGTGTAGAGAGAACGAATGCGGTGAGCTTCATGGCTGCGAGGTCAGAAGGAGCGATCGGAACTGCTGGCGTTTGATGCCATACTTATAGCTTGGTAGCGAGCGAGGCGGTTGTTGCCACTGCGCTTCCACACCTGATCTCCGAGTCGGAAGTCGAGTCGGAGGCAGTCGATGTCACTTATGGCCGAGGCAGGGTAAGCACTGGCAGCAGACTCGACACAGGCTGGGTCCCACGATGGACCGCATGGATGACCTTGGTATGCAGCTGCACGAAGCCTGCGAAGGTTGGGATAGGCTGACGTCATCGGGAGGTGCCGGGCGGGCGTCTGGGAGACAGCGATGCAACCAACGGTGTGTGCTGACTGTCTCACTGCACTGCACTGCAGCTGTGGACTGTGATCTGGACATGGACGTGGGCTGCGAGCTGGACGTGGACTGATCTGGACATGGGCTGCGAGCTCGGGGACGCTGTGACCGGCTACTGCTACTGGGACGGCTACTGCTACTCACTGCTACTGCTACTCACTGCTACTGCTACTCACTGCTACTGCTACTCACTGCTACTGCTACTCACTGCTACTCGGACGACCACAGCGACTGCCAGCGACGCCTGCTCTTCGACTACGCCTCCTCGCCCGGACCCCGCTTCTCTACTGATCCTGCATGTACGCGCGCGAATCCGACGCCCTGCTCTCCCCTCTGCTGCTGTCCCTCACGCCCCAATCGCTGCACTCTGTCCCGCCCTCCGTACTCGCCCTACACAACTCCCCACACTCGATACTCGCGCTGCAGTGCTCTCCGTCAGCCCTCGCACTCCCAGTCCGAACGACTGCGTACTCACATCTATTCTCCACCCTCCTGGCCCCGCTCTCTGCCCAGATCGACAGCACGCGTCGATCAGAGCTCCCATCCTGCTTAGAGCGACGTCTGAGACACGCCGCGACCACCCGGGACACTCCTCCGTTCATCCAATGCTCCGGACCGTCGTACCTCCCCCACCAGCGTCCCAGAGCACTCGCTACGAGCACCGGCGAGCGATATCATCAGTGTGCGCTCCCTGCTCGCGGTATCAAACCCGGAACTCACCTGTTCATCTCACCTCCGACCCTCCGCTTGCTCATACACGTCCCGGGTCCCTCACTTGCCTCCCCAATCGAGCCCGCGACCCTGCCGTCCTCTCCGTCACCTCAACCACTCCTAGACCGAACAATCATGTACTCACCTTCGCCGCACTCCGCCCACAGCGACATCCGCCACTCCCTCCCCTCCATGTCGCCTCCTCACCCTCCATCCCTCCGCAGAACAGTCAGTGTCTGCCACTCCCTGCTGCGGACCGGCTACGGGTGGCGTCAAACGTTCCACTCGGTGAGCATGCCCTCTTCGTGTTCCCGAACCCGCATCCGACCGCTCACTTCCCGCCACAGTGCATGCACATCTACAGGCTGCTCCAACGGCGATTGTGCGACCCTCCAGTGCTCTTCGTCAGCATCAGCACTCCCACACGTAAAGACGACGTACTCACATCCGTCGCCCAGCTTCCCCAAGCCCTCCCTCACCCTATCTGTGCTTCTCTGCCCGCTTCCAGTACACACGCATGCACACAGCTCGTGCAATACGTCAGTGTCACCCTGCGCGGTGGTACGTCAGCTCCGTTCCCTCGAGCCCTGAATCAAACACAGCACTCACATCGCATCAGCAGCAGAAAACGTCGAGACCATGCGAGAGCTGGAGCGGATGAAGGAAAGGTGAGAACATTATCAGCGGATTCGAGGGTGCGAAAACAGGTCGCGTGACCTCGTCAACAATGGTGAGTTCTCCCCTCGCTCTCGAACGCCAGGGTTACAGTTAGCCGACGTATTTTAATCCAGCGAGACTGATCCTATTCACGGCATGACTCCGCGCTCTCCCTGCTTGCCCGTACCGGAAACGTCATATCCATCTCGAGCTGCGCACGATGGTCAACCCCGTCCGGACTCCGATTTGGCACGCATCGACCCCGCCGATGCGTCGCACTGCCGCCACGGTATGTATCGCTTGTGCCCGTTCCTCACTCGCATTCGCTCGCCGTCGGAGCGAGTAGCTATTGCGCCAATTGCGCGTATTCTACAATTGCCATGCACGCTACATCCGTCTAGTCCGAGTCCTCGACCGTCTTAGGCGTCTTGGGGCCGTTCTTCCGCCTTGGCAGACCACGAGGGCCCCGCCGCGCCTTCCCCGTGTTCTTCTTGATCGTGTCGCGCCCGAGTGCCGGGCCGACCCCGAACGACGTGCGCATCCACGGCGACCCAGGCAAGACCTCTCTCGGGGACCGCTTCCCGAGCTCGACCTCCTCCTCCGTCGCGGGCTCGAAGCGCAGGATGCCGACGTCCCAGAGCGCGAGCATCAGCCAGATCTGGCCCTTCCTGCCCACAACGTCGCTCAGGTTTCCGAACGCGATGTCCGCATACCACGGCCAGCCGCGGAGGACGTACCGCCGCCGGTGGACGACGTTCAGGCCGTAGCCGACGACCGAGTAGCACATCCGCGCGTGCGGGTCCCGCGTGAGCTCCCCTGCCGGCAGCGGACGGATACCGACGGGGGTGAGAGTCTGCTGGTCGAACGTGACGATCTGGAAGGTACGCACTGAGTTTTCCCGTCATCTTGTCCCGCAGCTCTCCACGCATCCGCGTCAGGTCGCTCGCGTACTCCCCGTCATGCGTTCGTCTCCTGCCAGTGCGTGGCGCGGACTCGGGCGCGGGCATCGCGCTGTCACGGTCGCGAATGGGCGGCATCGTCGAATGCAGGTTCGTGGTCCGTGACTGAGGTGTGCGGGATGGAAAGCGGTGTGTGTGGATGGGATGTGCAGGCAGGAAGCAGGTTTGTGGATGAGATGTGCAGGATGGAGGCAGGTACAACGTACGCAGGGCGGGAGCAGCAGTCGGGTCAAGAACGTTTGTAGCGTGCGACCCCGTTCTACTAGTAGTGCCTTCCGCACGACTAGACGAGTTGTGACGGGAGACTTTGTTCCGTACTGCCCTTCCGGGCGCGTGATTTGCGATCGACCCATCGGAACGCATCACAGATTAGGACCCTGCCTTATAGTATGCATGCGAGACTGTTGTCTGCTTGTTTGCATTCACAGGTATGTCGCCGCATGAAAGGGTCTATGCTGCCTATGTCGAACTGTGGGCAGCACAACGTATGCATCCGGGCGACTCCATTCGGAGCGGGACATATCCCTTGTGGTTATGAGCTCCGTCTCGGCTGAATGGCATGACATCTCGTGTGTATGTGGCCTCAGCCTGGATTCCTAGGCTTCGGTGTGAGAACACTTCCCGGGCGCGCATCTTGTTGATACCCGTCTCCCCCGAGTCACTGCCGTTTACCATAGTATACTAGAATCTGACGGGGCCAAGTATGGCTGGAGGTGCTCATGTTTGTACTTCGACGTGCGGCAGTGGTCCCGAGTGTCAGCAATCCATGCATATTCCACGACACTCTACGCAAGGGCGCGGTGTGCTAGAATAGTTACTGACCGGACGGCTTCTTCAGTCGCAGATGTTTCATGATCCCTGACCGCTCAATCAACTCGTTCGAGATAAATTCCGACGGAGCGATCCCTTCTCACGGGGAAGCTTCCTGTGCAGAGCGCATTCTCTTCGCGCTCATCACATGATCACAGTGACCTGCAAGCTCGCCGTGCATGATTGTACGTGCGCAAAGAAATCTACCGGTCTGCTGAGAGTATCATTAGGATGAGTAGTACTGCATCTTGCAGCCTCAGTTCCGGGTATCCGTTGCCGTAGGTTCTGTCTGAAGACCGCCGACGATGTGAGCTCCACATCACAGGCACAAGAAGTCTAGGGTCAGCTTAAGCGCAACATCGCGCTCCGTGACCGTGTAACACGAAGTGGCCGTCCGGTCCCACGCATGATAACATCTCGCACTTGAAGCAGTCTTGCAGTCTGATCTACTGGCAGAGGGTCTCGTTGAGGGCCCCACCAAGTTGCCTGGGATTGTGAAGGGGACAGCACGAGGGAGGAGCGGACTCCATGGTCGAGGAACCGGCACGGCACAGAGTAGTAATTTTGATTCGAAAGACAGGGAAGCTTCTCTGTCAATATCGGCTAGGAGATTCTGTTCTGGCAGCGGCGGCGGTATGCGGTGTTCTGTGTACTCGGCTCACATGGCCATTTCACGTACATCCTCCGAGTGCACCACCTTTGAACACTCTCAGTGTCCATGTCATGACCTTCTCGGGCTTGCAGATATGCTCATGAGACTACAGTACAGCTTGCACTAGCGTTGGCAGCCAGAAAGGCGGAAGGGCCATGATGTGCGGACGTGCACCGACCTTTGTCTGCACCCGGGTCCAGGGATAGCATCATAGAAGTCAGAAGTATGGTGGGCGCAGCAAATGAATTGCCGCAACAACAGGTCATGTACGTACCCACCCTCCGCTCAGACGTCCATGTCGTGCATTCACTTTGCCTGCAAATGCCGGGAATCTCCGTGCACGTCCTCGGAGGAACTCCCGGGCCCCGACCACATTCATATCATCGGATGGTACTGGGGATTTGAGCAGGTACTAGCCGCATAAGATAGTCGTGTCATGTAGTCACGGTGGAGCTGCTATGAACACTCGGGCTTGCATTCCGCCACGAGAGATCCAGCACAGTTTCATAGCTATCCATGAGAACCAGGACCGGAGATGGTACCTAACGCACTCAAATTCTGGGGACACGAGTGGACAGAGCAGGAGTAGCTATTTACACCAGCAACTAGCGTCCAAACATAGAATTGAATCAGACGTGAGGATCTCGGAAGATGAGTATGTAAGCATCTCTTGTCGTCCGCGAAGCGCCAGGTATTCCCTTCCTCCTACACCGCCGTCCCAAGAAATAGAACTAGGACTGAATATACCACTATCTCATTGATATTGTAGCCTCCAGTGTCTGTACAGATTGTAAAACCCATCCTTGCAACGGCAGGAGAGTATGGTACGGTGACGCAGGCTCGGGTATCTCGGAGTTCGGAGTTCGGAAGCTGCACACTCGAACTCTTGCTGTGCGACGCTCACTCTGCATTCTATGTACTCACCCGCTGCATCTGTGTACGGTCTACCATCTACCGAGTAATGATATGCATTCTAGGAGCCAGTCGATGTCGGGAACACACTGGGAATGTGCCGGACCCTCAGGACACCTCAGAATGCGCGTGTCCTTTCCAGACACGGGCCTCCTACCTCGCTCCGCCGAAGATTCGAGCTTGAAGTCACCTTCCGTGCAATCAGCGCCGAGAAGGCGCTCACTAGCCGACGTCGCGCCCGCACAAGAAGTTTGCGGAATTCTTGTGTGCGTCCCTTGGTCTGGGTACGAAGAGTGTGCATGCCGACTCATCCGACCCAATCCCCGGCCTGCACGACAGCACACCGTCGGTGCTCTCCCACCCAGGTCTGTGCTATTGTTGGGCTGTAGTGCTGCGGCACTCCGGAGCACGGGTGGGTCTGCGCACGGACCTGCTGTTCGAGGTATAAGTAATGGACCGACGAGGGCAACATCCTCAGCCACATCCCTCCCCTCGACGTCTTTCGCATTCCGCCGCCCGCTCTCTACTCTCACATGCTCTCTGCTGTTTTCATTCACTATACTCAGCACACGCTCCCTTCAAGAGCATTTCTGCTGCACAGACCTCTAGGTACGTCCATGTCCATGTGTCATGCATTGTGCTCACAACGAGTTGCCGGTCGGGTGTGTGCGTCTTTCCGCGCATTGTGTCATGCAGATCGACCGTGCCTTCTTGACTGCCGACGTCCAGTATGATGGCCGGTGTGCCGTGTCTGAGGTGTTTGCGGGCTACTCGGTCATGCGGTGAGTCGATTCGTCTGTTCAGCTTGAGATTGGTTGTCACTGAACCGGTCTCATTTTTGCAGGGTGCCCAGCATACATCGGCATCGGCAGATAGAACGCTGCATCTAACTGTAAGCACTGATACCTGTACTCCGTCGTTGACTGATGTGTCCATTGTAGATTATGATGAAGGTCTGCGCCGGCATTCTGAGATGCAAGTCTCCATACCCAGTATGTCATTTGTCGACCTTGTGACTGACCGTTGAGTATCCAGGACCCCGTTGGGACTATGGACACCGTGGGAACTGTTCATAGGCCTTCAGATACAGTCTTCTCTGGAATAAATGCATTGGGGACATGTATGTAGCACCATTAGTTTAGGTTTATGGAGGCCAGGACGCACCGCTGCCGCCGCTGCCCCTCCAGAGCGTGCGAGTTTGCAGAGGCTTGCAGTACCGCATACCGACACCCACGACATCCTTTTCAACCTGAACTGCACGCACGGCCTCGAGTAGCTCCCGGTCGCGACCGCAACCTCCGTCGTCCAGCGGCGCTGTCGCCGCTTAGCCGTACGGTCCCACATTTTGCAGGCGGCACCCTTGCTGCAACTCGGACGGTGGTGATGAGTGCTCGGGATCTGGCAATCATATGTCCCCTTGTAGAGATATAGTCGCGGCTGTCTATAGGCATGCCGCATCACTACTAACTAGCTACCCACCATGACTAGCACTTACATCGTTAGAGCTGCATGTTTCTGTATAGATAGATGTCATTGTATCCTGGACTGCGGCGGGCTCGCCTACCCTCCTCAGTAGCTCAGGCTGACAACTGCTAACTGATTCCATCCAACGCAAGTGATATAGACGATGTCCTCGTCGCTAAGAGTGGATATAGATGGCCGCACGATTTGCAACTCCCATCCTGCACACGCTCCCCAGCCCTGGGCTAAGTGTTGGCGGTGATGGCGGAGACGAGGACGTCGAGGGCGGCGGCCTGGCCCCAGCCGGTGAACCCTTGCGGCGGACCTGGCCAAGACGACGAGTACGTGCTCCCGTTGGCAGCGAGCTCTAGGACGGCGTTGTACTGCATCATATGCACAGTGAGTATGTGAGTGCGCGTTGCGTCGCATGGCAGACGGGCGCACCTGAACATCGATGTAGCTGTGCGCGAGGATCGCGATCCCGGACTGGTCGTTGTTCGCGCGGAAGAGCTCGTTCAGCGCGCGGACCCAGACGGCTGCCGTGGTGTCCCCATGTCAGAGACGTCCCTTGAAACTCGGAATCCAGAGAGAAGAGAGGGCTTACACTTGAAGTAGACACCGTCGCCGTTCGAGTTCGGGGAGGCGCCCTCGGTGATAACTCCGTTGCTGCCCTGCCAGGGCGCGTTCTTCATGCCGGCGGCAGCGACGTTGGTAGCCCTGTCACACGACACGCGCAGTCAGCTCAGGTCACCTGTTTCGTAATAGATGGGTTCCGCACTCCGTCATGAGACTGCTGTCCTTGGTAGTCGCATAGAGCGCGACGAGGCCCTCGACGTACTTGCCCGAGTTGTATCTGCATGAAGTTCCAGAGTCAATCATGGTACAGTGTACTCTGGCAGCGGGGCGACGCACGTGAAAAGCCAGTCAGCGGGCGAGCGCGAGCAGTCGTTGGGGTGGATGGTGTCGAGGACGAGGCCGGCCGCGTTCTTGTTCGCGTTCTTGATCCAGTTGCCTGCGGCGGTGGCCGCGTTCTGGTACGTCGCCGACCCGGACTGCTGCGCGAGGTAGGCGGACAGGCTGTGTGGCAGATGTCGTTTCAGCCTCAGGTGCTCATACGAGCGTGGAGCTGTGCATACGCCATGAACAAACTGTAAACGAAGGGGTCAGCGTGGCGTTATGACCAATCTCAGGGGGCTACGTACCCAGTGGTGACAGAGTTGACGCCGGTGTCGTCCGCAACGGGACGCCAGAACACACCGCCGACCATAGACGCTACCGTTCGTGAGTCTCCGGCAGCCTTTGGAAGGGACGAGTCTGGTACGTACCACCATCGCAGGTGCCTTGGATGGTGAAGGATTTGCCAGGCACGGTACCGGAAGCAGCCTCGGCGGAGGTGATTTGGCTGCAGCGAAGTCAAGTCCTGTACGTCGAGGATCGCACAGTCCACTCACAACGCGGAAACGCGGGTCCAGACATCAATAGCGTGGTTGAGAAGATTCGTGTCGCCGTAGGCACGGTAGGCGTAGTAGGCAGCGGTGGCCCACCACATGGCGTCGTCGTTGTAGCCGAACTAGCCACAGACGGAATCAGAGGGAATCGGTGAGAGCGATGCGACGGTCATGGAACAGAGACCAACGTACCGGATCATAATGCGCGTTGACTGAGAACGCCG
Source organism: Daedaleopsis nitida (assembly GCA_022606115.1). Lineage (NCBI taxonomy): Eukaryota > Fungi > Basidiomycota > Agaricomycetes > Polyporales > Polyporaceae > Daedaleopsis > Daedaleopsis nitida. The sequence goes on along the minus strand of JABYQM010000005.1, from coordinate 3,125,037 downwards.
TGTTCAACGCGTCCGTGACATGGGACATGTAGGTCGTAGTCTTCGTGAAGAAGTCGTAGTTTGCCTGGGCGGACAGAACCGTGGCCCCAGTCGGCCAGAAGCCGATCGAGTTGTACTGGCCGGTGTTGGCGTTGTAGTCGCTCGCCATCTGGTCGATGCCGGTCCGGGCGATGGTCTGCCTGTCAGAGAGGCTCCGGTTGTTGCTGAATTCCTGCAGGTATAACACAATAAGCCGGTGAACGAGGTAGGGGTCGTAGTACGCACCCGCCATGAGAGCGGTACACCCAGATCTTGAGCGAGGGCGATGCCGGTGAGTGTACTAGAGAGAACGAGAGCGGTCACTCTCATGATTGCGAGGTGAGAGGAGCGAGCTGCTGGCGTTTGATGCCATACTTATAGCTTGGTAGCGAGCGAGGCGGTTGTTGCCACTGCGCTTCCGCACCTGATCTCCGAGTCGGAAGTCGAGTCGGAGGCAGTCGATGTCACTTATGGCCGGGCCGAGGGAGGTACTTAGGCAGCAGACTTGACATAGGCTGGGTCCCACGATGGACCGCATGGTATGCGGCCGAACGAAGGCTACGAAGGTTGCGATGATCATGCAGTACGGTCTACCGACCAATTCTCGTGACAGTGGCCAACAGGTACTGGCGCCTGACGTCATCCGCCGCGAAGCGGCCTCTATACACCGACGTCCAGCTCGTGGCCAGACGTACTGTGTTGCCGCAGTGGTGGGGTGCGGGCGGTACAATCAGTACGTCTGGGCACGAGACAACAGCACGGCCATCTATCGCCTTCGACGGCCTCAACATCGATAGCTCACCTGTCTATTCCGTCGCCTCTCCTGCAATCGCTCCGTACGGCTGTAACGGTCGTATTGCCCAACCAATATAGATAGAAGGTATCTATGGTGGTAGAACCACAACAAAAATGTGCACTTGAGGGTCTAGTTGTCCTTTGGGTAGAACGAGTGTGATATGGGTCGAAGGATGTTTTACCGTACGGATAGTAAGGAGAAGGAGCTGCGTACTGTCCGGCGACCTGTCCTACGCCCGCCTCAACGTTCGACGCGCGTCGACGGAGGCCCCGAACGGCCTGGTAGTGGCTCGTGTCGCAGTTGACCACGAGGGAGGGAGGTCTTCTGTCGCGTCCGATAGTCTCGACGCGTCCGTTAGACGTACCAAAACGCGCGGCCTGTGCGGGAAAAGGATTCGACGGAGTCTTGAGGAAGTTCGACGGGAGGGGATGGACAAGAGGAGGTTCGCACTGTCACGCCTAGACGAGAACGACCGGCGGCTTCGATGACTTGCAGGGATTTTCGAGATGACGCAGACTGTTCATGAAGAATTCAAATAGGCTGTAGAATAGAATTAGAGTCAAGCTGAGGCGGTCGCGGGTGGCAGAGAGAGGGGCATCTCGTAGATCGGCTCGACGATGACCGTGGAATAAAGGTGAGTGTGTTCACCGGCGTCTAACACACTGTCTACGGAAACACTACATCCTCGGTACCTTACAAAACGACTAGAGAGAGCCTGTTTAGAGCCAGTCGCTCTGCAGTCTATCTACTACGCGTAAGCACTCGAATTGACTAGACTTGTCCGTCTAAACTCATAACCTCTCAGATATGTAGTTTCGCCGCTAAGGGCTCAGCACCCGTGAGCTCTATCGGCTTTCAACACCTCGTGTCCGCCCACACATTGAAGAGTGCTCTCCCGGAGGACTCGCGACAAACAGAAATCGATTTCTTGTGATTGGCGGGCCTAATCTTGACCTCGTTCTCCTGCGTCTATCCGATGGGATTCTACCTGGACATCTGCGGGAACCCTCATGGACTCGGAGTCTCGGACAAGCTCGATGTACGTGGTGTAATACCAAGTACGTGTGTTCGAGCTCAAGTATGTATGTACAAAACCATTCACGTTGGCCTAACGGGTCCCTGTGTCCGCTATGTCCGCTTCACGTGGAGCCCTCCCTCAGCGTGAGGCCGGAGTCGGACATACTCACGAACAAGATGACCTCGAGCTGACGGAAAATAACCGAGGCTATCGTCAACAAGTACGTCTCGCATCCTTCCCTTCAATGTGGTACAACGAGGGTATCCTCCCTTCATTACTTCACAGGGAAGTGCGACTCTAATGCTTCCGCGTGATTCCCACACGCAGCTCTACCGCAGCACCGGATTCCTCAGTGTATAGAAACTGATTCAATCATTTGCCTCCTGCCCTGCACTTCATCGTCGCGCTCACCGACACTCTCACTTCTCATCCGAGATGGCTTCCGCACACGATGTCGAGTTTCCTGCGTTGCTAGAAGCGTTAGCAGGGATAGTTTCGCATAAGGAACCGGGCAGTCTGAAGGTGAGTGGAACCGTGCTGGATGCATTCCCCGATCTATGTCTGACGACCGCATCACCATACCCCCAGGTCACACTCGTCGACCAAGTACTAGCGTCCATCCGGGCATCGAGCAACCATTCCGCACCTATCCACAAACTCCCTGCGGAGATACTCTCTCATATATTCGCATATGTCTGCACACGACGGCGAGCCAATGCAGAGTCCATGCCGGACCACGCCGCGCTCATCACCATCACGCACGTCTGTCGTCTTTGGCGTACTGTTGCGCTGCGGTATGCGACACTTTGGTCACACATCTCTCTGCACCATATGTCAGCACTGGCCTTCGCGAGGCGCTCACAGACCGCCCTGCTCACGGTGATTGTGTCGATCCGGGGGAAGAGATGGCAGAGGAAGATGGGCCTGCTCCGTCGTCTCCTGCCGCGCATCCGGACGTTGCACGTTACGGTCACGTGGATGGACGATTTGCTGAAGCTTGCGGACACCCTCTCTTCGCAGCACATCACGTCGCTCACTCTGCAGGTGAGCATCAAGAGGGTCAATGGGCGGCCTGTGTTTCTGCCTTCTCTTGGCACAATCCCTCCTATGTTCGAAGGACTTTCACCTAGCCTCCGGTCTCTCACCATCTTGACCAACATTCACTGGTGCTTTCCATCCGGGCATTTTCCGGGACTCACAAGTTTGCGACTGATCCATGACGGGAGTCTTGACTCGATGTCGTTCAGCCACCTCCTCTCTTTACTCTCTAATACCCCGAGCCTAGAAGACCTGGAAGTGCGTTCGTCGTTCCCGTTCTCCCAATCGCAGGAATCGCCATCGACCGTATCCGAACCCGTCTGTCTCTCGCGCCTTCGTCGGCTTGCGATCGCCACGGGCGTTCTGTTTGCGCTCTACTCGAAGCTGTCCATGCCCGATGACGCCATGGTCACGCTAGTGGGTATGCCATCCAACCTCCCGATCCGCGATCCACATCTACAACCAGGGGCGTTCACAGCAGTCGAGCTCCTTTACCAGAGCCGGTATCTCACGTTCCGAGCGCGGAACGCGTACCGCCATCTCGAGCTCGGCATTCACGTCGGACGCGCACCGTTCACGGAACGCACCTACCCGCGCTACTGGTCCGCGATCAAGACGCTCTCCTTGACTGTCTCCAGCCGTACCTTCTCCGACAGTCGCATTTGGGACCACCTTCTCTCCTTCCTCGCGCACGCGCCCCTCCTGCAGGCGCTGTACATCCGCGACGTCAACAGCAGAACCATCACCGAGCTCGTCCGCGTGCTCACGCCGACAGACCCGGCGCCCGCGCCGTGCCCGCAGCTCCACACCCTCACCCTCTCGCTCGTCTCGCCCTCAGGGTGCCTGACCGGCCTGACGCCCCTCTTCCGCGCGACGGAGGCACGTGCGCGCTGCGGGGTCCCGCTGCAGAGCCTCACGATCTGCAGCCCGCGCCACCGCACGCTGAACCCCGCGAATGTCATATGGAACCTTGGTGGCGAGCACGGCCTCGAGTGGGTCCTGCTCTGTGACCGCGACCTCTACCGTTTGCACGACTCGGACGCGCCCGGTGACCTCCCGTTCTGCGAGAAGGCAGCCAGGTCGTTCAGGCGCCGCTGGGAGGCGCGGGAGAACGAGGGCGCCGACTCTGCTGAGGACGATCTTGATGATGTGCAGTGAGGCGGCGGCGATCGGCGATGACAGACGGACAGGGACCTTCGTGGACAGTCACGACCTATGAGGGTGTCCTGCTTGCCTGGCCGTGTGGAGCATTCGACGGTACGGATAGTAGTGTATCGACATCGAACTCACCAGTGCCAAACAATACGCTGCCATGGTTGAGGCAGGGAGTGTGAAACAACGTGGAAATGGTATACACTGTATATCTCGCTGCGGTACGGTGCCTGGCTCGTGCTGCAGCAAGATCTGGTTGCTGCAGCCTGCAGCACATGACTGCATATATATAACGCTTGTCTCCTCTGTGGGGATGCAGTATCCCCCTTCGCTTTTGCCTCTACATCTTCACTCGCTACCTATCGCTCAACAACATGACCGGCTCGACTAACGTTCAGTCTCCAGCCCTCCGACTCATGGCTCTCAATGCAGCAGTAAAGAAGGAACTTGGCGGCAGCGATATCAAGTACGTGTCATATCCGTTTCCCATATAAATACACGGTGCTGACGTATCATCGTACGGTTCAGGCTGGAAGGAGTAGGCCACATTTGTTTGCATGGCCACTGCATATTCATTGATTCTTGCTGCATCGCCTACTAGGTCAGACTGATCGACCAGACGCTCATGTCCATTCGCTCGGCGCACAACGGCCGCGTACCGATCAACAGACTCCCTCCGGAGCTGCTCGCGAAGATATTCGCCCATGTCTCCGCGCCGGGCCATCGCACGTCCATGATCGTGGACTCCGTCGCGCTCGTCGTCGTCACCCACGTCTGTCGTCTATGGCGTGCAGTCGCGCTGGAGTCCGCAGCCCTCTGGTCGCACATCTCCCTACACCAGAAATGTGCGCCGGTGTTCTTTCAGCGCTCGCAGGCGGTCCCGCTGACTGTGTGGGTCCGAGGCAAGAGGGGGGAGCGCCGGCAGATGGACCTACTGCGTCGTCACCTGCCGCGCATCCATGCGATGCACGTCAAGGTCAAGGACATCCAAGACCTCCCGAAGCTCAAGGACATCCTCTCATCACCGGGCGTCGTCTACCTCACTCTTCAAGTGACTTTTTTCCTCCCGACGCCTGAGGTGTATGGTGTACTGTGCCATTCAACTCTCCGGTACTCCCTGGCACTCACGAGCTTGCACCTGATTACCGGTCACCCGTATACGGCACGCCATCTCCTCTCCATCCTTGCTGATACCCCGAGTTTAGAGTTCCTAGAGGTGCACCAGGTTCAATCTCTTCTACCCTGGCTGTCCTTCTCGAAAGCAGGGGAACATCGGACGGCCACCGTTGCACCGATCCGATTGATGTGTCTTCGTGAGATGACAATCATGATGGGGGAGGCACTCGCGGTGTACTCGGCGCTGTCAGTCCCGGAGGACGCCAAGGTCATACTCGTGGGGTGTCTACCTCCCGGACCTCAATATCTAGAGCCGAATCCACAACTCCAGGCGTTCCCCGAAGTTGAAATCCTCTTCAACCACTCGGATGCCGTCCTCCACGTCCGTCACGGCAATTGCTCGATCCAACTCCATGCCCGTCTCAGCTGTTTCTCCTCTGGTGACAGGCGTATCTGGGAGTACGCACGGTACCTGTCTAAGGCACACACAATCTCCTTCACCACGGCGTCCCGTATCTATCCCACAGAAAACTCCACGTTGCCAGACTTGCTCTCGCTCCTCAACCACGCCCCTCGTCTTGCGCACCTCCACATCCGGGACGTCTACGGCACCGTCGTCCCCGTGCTCGCCCAGGTGCTCGCGCGTGGCACAGACTCGGAGGCCCGGGTGTGCCCTGCGCTCACCACACTCACACTCTCCCTCGCCTCTCCCGCATGCTACGTCGACACGACCGGCCTCGCGCCCCTCTTCCGTGCGACGGAGGCGCGGGCGCGCCGCGGCGCGCCCCTGCAGAGCGTGACGGTCTGCAGCCCGCGCCACCACATGCTAAACCCCACGAACGTCCTCTCCAACGGCGCGCACGGCCTCGAATGGCTCCTGATCTGTGACCGCGACCTCTGCCCAGCGCACGTCTCGGACCCGTACGACAAGTCGCCGGACGGCGAGTCACACAGGACGTTCAGGCGGCGCTGGGAGGAGCGAGAGTGCGATGAATGCTGAGTGGTGTCCTGCTGCCAGTTGTATGTACTCACACAATATCGATTGATTGCCCCCCACCATATCAGCGGACCACGCCGACAGTACGAGTTCGCACCCCTTTCGCCACGATACGGTCATTTTTTCAGTATATAGTCCATGTCTAAACGTTTGCCAGGCAGTACATGCTTGTAGTAGCAATAGAAAGAGTCTTGGGAGTGTCTCACTAGGAGCACTCAGTGAAGGGGTGAACTGCCACGCATGACAGGAGCGCGAGCGCATGCCGGGGCTGGACCTATGCCCCTCTATGCTGCACGACGTCGCTTGCTCCCTTCAAAACACTGTCGCAGGATCCCCCATACTATGTGAGCGTCGTGCACAAATCGAAATCGAACGAACGCAGACGTACCGCGGAGGCTGTAGTTCGGGCCGTCGTCGTTGTCGTTGAAGTTGGCCTCGCACCGGATCTGCCCACCCTGCGGGCACGTGAAGGCCAGCGTGTTCGTGTGGCTCTGCTTCGCGATGTTCACCGTGTCGTTCGGGTCCTGTTCCGTTCATAAAGCCGCATTCGCATCAGTATTCGTCGGCGTCGGCGCACCACGCGGTGAGATATGAGCGGAGACGCACGTCGACCTCCATGGAGCCGATCTTGCCCACCGCGCCAGGGACGCAGCCGCTCGCGTCGGTAGCCTGGCACGTACTGCAATCGCATTACAAATCGCACCCCCAGGCCAGTCAGTCAGTGTTGGTCTCATGAGGACTTGGAGAAGGAGAAGTGAGAGGAGCGTACAGCTGAGCCCCCGGGGTGCAGGAGACGACGATGAACCACTCGAAATGGCCGGTGCCGAGCGGGCCCGTCGAGCCGCAGCCGGACCGCCTCGTCAACGACTCGGACACGTTGCCGTCGTTGGAGCGGGCGACGAGCGCAGTGCCGGGCCCGGCGGGAGAGGGCGTCGCGGAGGCGACAGCGACCGAGGCGACGAGAGCGAGGATGGTGGAGAAACGCATTGTGTAATGAGGTCGGAGGAGCGGGTGGTTGGAGATGGGAATTGGTCGACTAGGGGTTGCTGAGCTGAGCTGAGCTAGATGAACTGTGGGGAAGTGTAGTGGGGTGAAGACTGCTGGGTGAGGAAGAGAGGTTCTTATACCTCTCGAGGTCCCCTACGATCTACACTGCACCGGGCGTAGTCGGCTGATCCATCTGTGCGACGCTGTCACCTTTGCTGCTGCTGCTGCTGCTGCTGCTCATTGACAGGCATGGCACGGGTCGGGTATGGGTATGAGCGGGTACGGGGACTGGCGGGTAGGTGGCGGGTCATATACATTGATACCGCCCCGCTGTGTTGCTCTGTACGTGATTCAATGTCAATTTGAATGTACTGAGAATTCAAGTATGTCCCTTACGGGTACGCACTTACCTAGGCGACGGCGACGGACGGCTTCGAGGGGCTTCAAGGGGGTCTCATCCGAGTGGAAACAACTGCAACGTGCTTTTGTCATGTTGAAGTCATGTTTTGGGCCTCTGCGCTCCGAGGAGCCCAATAGTAGCATCGCGTTGCAGAACACACTGAGGGCTGGACGATGTCCTTGTAGCGCTAGATGGCCGGGTGACACAACGACCTAATACTCAGTCGACTTGTAGTGCAATTGGATCGTCGCGGTCCGACCGGAGTCGGGGTGCCAGGGAGACTCGACACACGAGACTCGTTAGAAGTGCAGCCATGCTACCGCCAGTGTACCTGCTGGGAGTTTGAGCAGCCTGCAGGCCTATGAGAGATGCTCTGAGTGCTCACCACGCCGATGATTTGTTCACCATGATCTAGTCCGAGCCGTTCGTATGGGCAGCTTCAGAGCAGCGATCCGCGCGTCGCAGCAAGGCTCTAGTACCCTGACTCCAAGCAGAATTTCGAGGTAAGTATACGCGCGAGTATAGGACTGTCGTCATCCGTCGTATCAGTAACGCCAGCCTTAGCGCAGACTCTTGCCCCAAGTCCAGTCATCGGCCGCCGAACGGGGAAGCCTGCATACTCGGAATCGCATCGCATGGAGGCGGCTAGGCGAGTTTCCTACGACTCTAACCTTGCCACGCCCGACTTGTCGGAAGACACACACCGTCACGGTGGTGGGTTGCTGGGGAAGGCACCAGTGCTTCCGGAAGACTCGGCTCGGCAGCGCAAACGTTCAATAAGCTCCGAGTTGGCTGGCAGTCGTGTCAAGGGCCCTGAATCGCGACATGACATGGAAACCGCCTCTCTCCAGCGGGCTCAAGTCCGGGTCCAGGCTCCAGAGCCGTGTTAAGATGCGCCGTGACGAGTTTTGGGTCCGCGGCAACTCTAGAAGTTACTTACGAGCATACATATGGGTCCACCGTCGAATCTTGATCTGTTGCTTCCCAGCCGAGCGCCCTGCCGTGCTCGCCGACATGCCAGTGATCACTCCCACTAGTGGGGTGACTAGAGTCCCGGACTCGGAGCTCTTGCGGCCGGACACGTTCTGTCGCCCGGTTGGTCGCGGTAATGTTGACGCAAGTTGATTTGCTGAGTCCGAGCCCGTGTCGGTCGACATGCCAGTGGTTGGCGGTCGCTACTCACGCCCAGCTCGCTGACGCTGCCAGGGTCCCCAGATCCGCATACTGTCTTGTGTCTGCCGTGCAGACTTCGCGCACTGCGTTAGTAAACAGGTCCCGGCGGGCCACGATCACTTCCAGTGTTCATGTTGACGTCCACGACGGCGTCAACTCCAAACGTCTCAGCCGCGCGCGCAGAGCAGAAGGTCTTGCCACTTTGAGCTGAAAGCCCGAGGCCTTGAGGCTTTGAGGCTCGAGCCCGAGCCCGGGCTTGAGTAGCCAGGTCGCGGAGTCGGAGGACCCAGACTCGGAGGTAGACGCGGTCGCGGGCCTCACGTTCTTCCAAGGCTCGAGGTTCTTCCAGCCGTTCGAGTCTAGAGATTGACCTCAGGCTGTCAGTCACGGTCTCACTTGAGCCCGGCCAGACTCCCCCCGGCGTAAGTACACATGTCACGGACTCATGGCGTGAGTACTAGCACTCACATGATATGGGTCCACATGTACATAAGCATAAGTATGTACATACAGCTGCTGCCGTTCGCCCGACGCTCGTTGCGTCCAAGCCGAGCGCGCCGACGTGCCAGCAGTGATGCATGATGAGCCGTCGTTGTCTTCTCCGAGTCCGACTCCCTGGAAACTCAACCACTCGGGCGCCAGCGTGAGAGTGCTGTAGATCTGATCTTATCTTATCTGAGCCTCAGACGGGCAACCAGATTTTGCAGCGGACTGCAGCGAACTGCAGCGAACTGCAGCGACGTGACGCGATGTGACGCGCGCACCTGTTATAGACGCTGACGCTCAAAAGCAGGCGCCTTTCGTTCGTCTGAGATCACACGGGTACAAAGGGTCGACAAACGAGCTAGTAGTCGTATTGTGACCCGGAACAGCTGGTTAATCCTCCGATACCCCTTTTCAATGTATCCAGTACGCCAAGGCTCTACAAGTTGTTTGTTTCAACTGACTTTGACGCTACTTCTAGACAAAGTTGTTCGGTATACTAGTAGTAGTATTGTACCTGTATTTTGGTGTATCAAGCTAGTTGTATCTTGACAACTCATGAACTACTCCTTGGAACACTGAAACGACGAGTTGGTTTACTGAGACACTTAGTGCAGCGGACTGACGCAAACTGACGCGGAGTGCAGCGACTGTGACGCAACTGCAGCGACGGTGACGCGAGGTGCAGCGGCTGTGCAGCGACCGTGCAGCGGCCGTGCAGCGGCATGCAGCGGCCGACAGACTAGCGATAGCCGCAATGTGCAAAGTATGTCTGTGTTTAAGCTAGTACTATATGGTAGCTTTGTATGGAATAGTATGCATGTGGGTCTTCAATGCAGGAGATCCTACAGTCAATGCATTACCGTTCTCAGTCGGCTAGCACTAAGTCCACAAATCTCCTGACTTCGACGACATGTCGCCCAAATATGCTTCTCTGCATTTTAAACATCAGTACTGACTACTGCGATGCGAAGAGCCCCCGGAATATTCACTTTGAACATTGTTCTGGTCGCTGTTTTTGAGTAGTGTCTGAGTGAGGTAAAATGTGACGCGCCGTGCAGCGACGTGCAGCGACCGCTGCACGTCGCTGCACACCGCTGCATTTTACTTGTGCCCGCCTCAGACCAAGGCTTCGCCGCCATCCGAGTCCTTTAAGACCATGTTATGTCCACATCCATGCGAGCTTCGAACACATGATTCATTTACGAGAGTTGGGACTGAAATGCGGACGGGTCTCAGGCCCCCAACTGTACTATCACCAGGGAGGGTTTTGCGGAATCGCGAAATCTTGCAAAACTACCCCCATCTTTCTTCCCTCGGAAGCTCAGCACTATAGCCCTAGACAATGTATAGTCGCTATATATACGGTTTCAAGAGGAACGGCGTGGATAGGCGTAAGAGAGGAGAGAAACCAAATCCGTTGCAAAACCCCGCTGATGATATATAGTATGTATGTATATCTCGGCTCGACCACCGAGTCGTGCGCACTGCGGGCGAGCGGGGGGACATTGACAGGCACTAGCATATATATATAGGTCAGGCAGAAGAAGAGAGCTGGTCGACACGTCAAGAGAAACGAAACAGAATGGAATCGGAACGGAACGGAACTGTACAGGTTGGAAAGCACGTTGACAGAATTATTATGCGGCTTACGGCCGCCAGTACAATCATGGTAGCGTATCGTATGGTCGTATATATCGTATTGCGTCGATCACGGACTCTCCTCCACATACTGCGCCGAAACTGTACATACTCGCGTTCTGCGCGCAGGTATGGGTGAGGTGGGCGAAGAATGGGGAGAGAACGAGGTCGCTTGGGCATGAGGGCGTACTACATATCCGTCCGCAGCATGACCATCGCGATAACTGTCGGCTCGCAGCAGCAACTCAGCTATGTATATATGTATATCCTCCTCCTCATATTCACCTGCGTTGCTCATTCGGCCGAGCGCGTACGGACGAGGGTGAGCCCGCACCCGACCGGGGGGTACACTCGACGTCGACGTGCACACGGGCACATGCACCGACGTCCGCACCGCTGTCCGCATACTCAGCTGTATCGGCAATGTCCACGTCCGAGCAGCCCGCTCATGCTGCGCGCGGCGGCATCTAGCTCTGCGCCGCAGCCGCGGCGAGGCTCACCTGCCGCACGCCCGAGCCCGCGAACACCCCGGCAGTACCAGCCATCCGCGGGTCCTGCTCCTCCTCTTCCTCTTCCTCCTCTAGGACCGGCTCCTGGCCACCCTCCTCCTCGTCTTCGTCCTCCTCGTGGTCCCATCCAGCAGGCCCGAGCAGCGCACGCTTCGCATGCTCGGGCCCGAGCGTCTGCGACGCGATTCTCTTGAACGACGGCCGGTACGACGGCGCGGACAGGTACGTCGCCGACGACGTGTTCGCATGGCCGTCAACAGGTGCAGACACGCCCTGCTCGCCTCCAAACGCGAGCGCGAGCGACGAACTTGCCGTCGTGTTCGCCGTGCTCGTTTCTGACGGGGCGGACAACCCGGAGCCGCCGCTATCGTTCGTGCCCGCGCTCGAGCTCGACCCGGGCCGGTTCAGCAGCTCGGAGATCTTGCTCGCGCCACTCGTGGGCAGGCTCGTCGAGACGTTGGTGGGGAAGGTCGCGTGGGGTACGACGGGACTCATACTCTTGCTCTTGGGTCCGGTGCCCGGGTTCGCCCCACCCGTGGACGTGGTCGCGATAGAGCCCTTGCGCTTCGGGATAAGGCTGAGATTCATCGGCGCCCTTCGCGCGAGCACGGCCTGCTCGTAGCTCTTCAGATCCTCCGCACCGTGGAGCGTCGTCCGGACATTAGAGTTGTAACTGCCCGCGACGGGCTGGCCCTGATTCTGGGGTGGGTTCGCGTGCGAGTCGTACTGGTCGCCGGTGGAAGGCCGTGTGTACGAGTTGCCGAAGCGTTCATCTGCGAACAGCGGCGGCGTCTTCATGCTGGGCAAGCTCGCGACGCGCGAATGTCTCCGCGTGGGGCTCGGTCGGCCGATGTTCTGTCCCAACTGCGATCCTGGACCGGTCGGCGTTTGGAGTGGGAAAAGCAGGCCGGAACCAGACGACGTGAGCGGCGTCTTGAGGTACATCTTCCAGAAGTCGCGCATCTCCTTGTTCTCGCCTTCGCGTCCGCCGGCGCTCTTGAGCTGAGCGATCAAATCCTGCGTCGGCGTGCCAAAGAGTCCGCCGGAACCGCTCGAGCCGGATGCGAATGGGGTCAGCCCAGAGAAGAACGGCTGGCCGTCGTTGGCGAGACCGGCCATAACGGCCGGATCGTCAAGACTCATAAGACCGAACGAAGCGGAGAAGCCTTCGTGGTTATTCTGGCTCGTCTGGGCATCGCCCGGATACCGTTGTTCGAACTCCTTTCCACTCAACTCGTCTCTAGTCCGGAGGTTGTTGAATCCGGGCAGCGGCAAGTGGACCCCGCTCGAGTTCGCGCTACTGGGGATCGAGTGGCTGGGGCCAGTGCTCGTGCTACCGGCGTCGCTTCCGAACTCACCCTCTGAACTGCTTAAGTCTTCAGATCGAGAGTGGTGGTGGCTCGGTTGCTGATGCGTGTACAACGACGTAGCGGGTGGGAGCCCTGCGTGCTGATACGATGCGGCTGCAGTGCCGGCGCCTCCATCGAATGACGAAGACGTTGTGCCCGTCGGCGGATGCGTTTGAGGGTCGCCGCCGGCAGCACCCGCCGCAGAGAAAGTGGAGACCGTCGGGTGACTCTGACTGCGTGGGCCGTACGGCGCCTCAAAATCCTTCGTGTGCTGGTACTGGCGATGGGCATCCCACTGTTGTTGGGGGAGATGGAAGCGCTCATACTGACCGTCCTGTGCAGCAGCGGCGGCGGCGGCGGCATACAGGCCGGGGAGGGCAGCGCTGGTGTCAGCTGTGGGCGCTGGCTGTGCGAGGGCGAGGGCGCCGTTGGACATGACGCCTGCGCGAGTCAAGAGTTCAGCCTGTGCTCGGATACGGGCCATCGCATCAGGGTTCTCAATCGCTTCGCGATGATGGGATTGTAGCATGGCACTCTCAGACGGGGCAAGGGCGGTGGCAAGCGGGGGAGGGAGTTGTAGTCGTGGGAAGAATAGACGGAAGCGGCATGGTGGAGGGCGTACTGGGGGCATACATGGAGGACAGGTTCATCGTACCTGGGGGGGAGCGAGGAGGAAGTCGTCGGGGAGGCGGGGTGCGCCGAGGGAGATGGAGTGGCGTCCGATGCCGGCGGGGGGAAGGGTAGGAGGAAGTGGATGACCAGGACCTGCAGGGGCGGTTTGACGATGAAATTTGACGTAGGTGCATCGACATTTGCGTTGGACACATTTCGCTGAGTGGCTGAGTGAGTCGAGAGGCGCGGGGAGAAGGAGAAGAAAGGGCGACGTACAGCACGGATTCGCTCCGTCACAAGGCAGACTCGAAGTCACGCACTGGTCGCAGGCTTGCTTGGAGGTAGTTGCTCTCGAGGCGGCCGCGGTACCTTTGCGTCTAGAGGGCGCGGTGGTCGTTGGTGGTTTTTCGGAGGCATGGCACTTGTTGATGTGTCTCGAGAGAAGGTCGCTGGAGGAGCCACTTGGTTAGAGTGTGGGATAGAGTCGAGCACTGGATGTTGGAGACTTGCCTTCTGGCGAACTGATCGCCGCAGTGCTGGCACTTGTATGGCCGGTCTCCCGTGTCTAGAAGCAGCGAGGCGGTAAGCGAGGGCGGGGATCGGGGGAGTGGGGCGCGCCGCAGTGGAGGGGGTGGGCGCTGGAGAGGAGAGAAGCCACTCACGGGAGCGCATATGTCGGGCGACATGTTGGGGCCGGGTAAAGGTGGATTGGCAGACGGGACACTGCGGCGCACGGTGAGGAAGAGGGCGGGGACGACGTGGAGGACGGGAGACTCACTTTGTGGTCGCCGGCCATGGTGTCGAGGACGTGGTGGGGGAAAGAGAGGTGTTGGTGGAAGAAAGTCAAGAGCGAGGTGTGCTTGGACCGTTGATTCCCTACTGAATCCTTGTCACACATTAATCACCCGTGCGACTCTGACGTCATCCTTCCCAGCGCCTGTCGCGTTCGTCCCTCCTCCCGTCTGCCCGTCTGCCTGCTGCTCTCTTGAGAGGCTCAGGTGTTGTGCATGCGACTCAGCTGTGTGTGCGCCGGATGCTGCGGGAGCGGGGAGAGAGGGGCGTGGGCTAGGACAGCAGGAAACGGGCGCGTGGAGCTTGCAGACGTTGTGGAGCAAACGACGTCACTGGCTTTATTGCCAGATTGCGTCGGAGATCAATGCGTCACTCCTGCCATTTATGGACAGTTCTCGCCAATTCTCGCGCCTGGACGTCTGACGCTCAGACGACGACGTCCAATTCACCGCCGCCATGGTCGGATCTCTCCCATGTCTCATCCAGTCATCCCGCCCTGCAGTGTGCACTCGTAGCTCACGGCCAAGCTGCAAGATACATAGCAGACAAGAGCGATGCGAAAAGAAGCTGGATGCGCAGCGAGCGGCCTATTTATGCAACCCCGTTCTTATGATGCTGTGAATCCCCCAAACGATTTCGTGCGCGAGAAGCTCTGACGTCTGCATAGCAACCGAGGCCGTTTCTGTGCGTTCCATCACCCACCCTACGATCTCTGCTTACTCGCTCCGATCGTGCCCCCAGATCACCATCGCGGCCCGGGGCAGACTTGGGCCCGTCTCCGTAACACCAGTCTGACCGAATCCGTCCGTTCATTTGTGCGACCACCGCCGCCAGTCTCGCGCGAAAGAATCAAAGCGCGGGATGCATTGCAGCACACGCGTCGCCCAGCACATAAAGTTCGCACCCTCGAACGGTGCTGATAGCATCAAGATCGAACCACGGACGGACTCTGTCCCAGCTCATTTAGCCAGGTGTTAGCGTGACGCGGACGTCACCGCTGTGCATGGCTCTTTGCGGTCCGTGACGCCCACCCGATTGATGCGACGGTGTTTGGATGGCCCGCGAGCTTGACGCGCCGTCTCAATTGGTCCTCTGGATCGGTGACGTCGTCGGGCGACACTTGATTGGCTGGGGAAATGGTTCTTGGGCCAATCAGGGGCTGCGACAGACACATATGCTGTGTCGCCCAGCTCGGCGCGACAGCAGCGACGCCTGTCAGCGCCTGTCCGACGACGATGACGACGACGACAACGACGACGACGACGACGACGACAACGACGACGACAACGACGACGACGACAATGACAACGACGACCACGACGACGCTCAACTCGAGCAGGCCGAGGGCCATCGTACGCGCCGACGTCGACGTCGTGCTGACGGCGAGTGTGCACACGTGCACCCCGAGATTCGAAGCGCTTCGAAGTTGGCGTCACCCCGTGCGTGCGCAGCACGCCAGAGTTTTCGCGACGCGCGTGCAGACCGCCATGGTCATCTGCGCCCGGCGTGGCACGCTAGAAGGACCCCCCTTCGGGCTTCGACGTACGCCTTCCCGCCACTCTCGTCACGCTCCGTCGACTGGGCGACCCGTTTATGGCATGGGCCTCCCGTCCCCGTCGGGAGATCCTTAGCCGTCCTCCTCCAGCGACGTCGACCATCCCGGAGTCGGATGCGGCATGCGTCGACTCTAGTCTCTGGAGGCGGTGGCCGCCTCGATATCTCAATACTAGCGCATCACACCCCATTTGACCGTTGTCGCTTCTGTCTCGCGCGGAACTCTGCGATTGGGCGCGCCCGTGATATGCATCACTGGCATACGCCTGTAAGTTCTCATACTTACAGCTAAGCGGAACTCGTCTAATATTCCCTCGTCGCTATATCGCTTCTCGACAGATGCGCCGGCTCAATGTCGCTAGACGTCTCTTCTGCAGTCAGTCCAGAGTCAATCTGCAGTCCAGAGCTGCCTTACTCCTTCCCGTACCCTCGGGCCTCCTCCCGGTTCTGCACAAGCCCTCCTCAATCCCACTACGATAGACTGAAATTGGTCTCGAGGTGAAGGCGCGACAGAAACCGCCATTACAATTCGGCCCGTGTAGCGTGCCGTTCGAACGAAAAGGAAGCCGACACGTGTATTCTTTGGATGCGGAGACTCTACTGAATGACTCGTTTGAGAAGGACAGACGTTTGCGCTTCGTCGCTATCCTTCCTGTCCGGCTGTTGGTCGGCAAAGGTCTCGCGGGCGTAGAACTGAGGAGGGCTACTACTACTACAACAACAAGAAGCACTCATTCCGGTCGACGTCTCAGGGTCATCTTCGGTCTCATCTACGGACTACATATCCGAATCCACGCCCACCATTTCTCCGGGGGGATGCGGTAGGAAGATCATCACGCATGCGCAGTTCTGAGGTATGTCTGCAGCTCGTCCGCTCGACTTTGCGTGCATCCTTCTCGTAGACAGTTCAACTAACTCATGTCCTCTTCCTTTAGTTCGCATACACGCATACCAGGTTGAACCGGAGGATGGTGCTCGCTCCGAGGCTCGCCTCATCATCTTGCGACGCAGCCGCTCAGGCTCTATAGCTACGTCCTCACACATCCGGTCCACTGGCACGATGAGCTGAGTTCAGTCGCAGTCGCGAAACCCGAGTAGGCGGACCGCATATAGCGGGCTGTTCCCGTCCTTCCAAGCTCCCTCACACTGCGAAGCCCCCCCCCCCCCCTCCACATGGGCTCCGGGCCCACGGCCGAGCTCGAGCCTATGCGACCTGTACGCCGCGTTCCCAACCTTGCCTCCACTTCCCTTCGCCCCAGATTGCGCGCCCCGCGCCTGCTCGGCCCTTTTAGAGTTTTCGCGTGTGTCATGCCTTATCGGACGTGCTCCGAATGCGTGCGACCCAGAACTCGTGGGACCCGCGGCCCGCAGCGACGGCGACGTTTCCGCCCCGCCCCGTCGACGCCGACACATTGCGCAGTGCGCACGGTGTGCAGCCTGGTCGGAGGCTGGTGTGCCCGGCCGCGTTTGTCACAACGTCGGCCGTGCACCAGGACCGCCTCCGCGAGTTACAATCCCGAGCCCGCAGGCTTCCCTGTCGAATCAGCGTCCAACCCGACGACTCGACTCGGCGGGGGTCCATCTACTCTCGGGTAGTGAGTGACTCGGGTTCTCGTGACCCACCACCTAATCCGCTATATATGGGCCATGGCTGGCGTTGAGAGCGCCGCATGACACGACGGATGACGACAGACGTCCTATACCCATACGTATATGGTCTCTGGTCGCGGTCGCGGGCAAACACATGAGCTCACACACGCTAACTGGGCGCGACGCGGGTGTTCATTAGTTGCCCAGCGGGCGCAGGCTATATGAGCGACGGCGGCGACTATGTATATAGTCAATGCTCGAACTGCCTTCGCGGTCTACTTATATCCATCCCGTGCCCTCGGTCCTCGCAGTCTCGAGTGTTGATCAGAGCCGCGAAGCTTCGCGAGTGCTTCAGAGCTTCCGAGCCGCATACATTCATCTCCAAGCTCCAAGCTTCAACGCTTCCCGGTCTTCCTCTTCCCTAGCTATCTCTGCCAGTGCCCTCTTCCCTCTTCTCCTCGACTCCACTGACGCGCGGATCGTTCTTTCGTCCACAAACACCCAACTGAAGCAGATACCAAGTCGGCTATCGAGTCCGAGATACGGCACGTACCAATCCAATTGACGCAGGCGCTGTACTTGGGTGAGTACTACTGTACCTACTGTATGCAAATACTCCACCGCGTGAACCACCAAGTTTTCGATTAGCGCCTCCCTCCAGCCTCGACACTTGCCGCCCGCGCTCCACACCCTTGGCACGCGACGCCCCACGTTGTGTGTCCCGCTCCACCGTGCTCCACAGAGCACAGGCGCGCCACGAGCCCGAGGTGTCACGCGGAGATTGACTGCCAGGCGAGTGGATTATGACGCGTGACGTCCGAGGTCATAACCATCTCGATGCAGGTTGAACTTCTTGACAATAGTGCCCAGTGGTAAGGGGCCGAACTTTGCCCTGTTACAAGTATGGTGCACTTTCTTACCTCCAACGCGACTTATATTAGATTCGGGCTGCTGTTCTACCTAGAGCCTCGCTGCGACGTCTCCAACGCTGCACGTGCGAACGACTCGGATACGATGAACGAACGCGGCCTGGTGGGCACTCAATGCAACATGTCTTGTGAGCCCGCTGCGGCACGCCGGTCGAGTTTCGACTCCCGACGCTCCCTATGTACCGGCCCGGCTCCTGGCGAACTGTGACGATTCATTCACCCCTACAGAGGCGGCCAGCCTGTCCGGGTTACTAGGTTGTCACTCCGCCATCTACGCTTGAAGACACCTCAAGCATCAAGTCCTCGGCGTTCTCGACCGGCGCGCGATGCTGCCACAGTGTGCAAACAAGTGCAGCGTGCTTGGTACCTTGCTTCACTTCGACATCCAGCCATCTTGTATCCTCCCTCATCGGCTCTGAGAGTCGCGTGTTTTAGACGTTTGCCCTCCATCGAGAACTGGTGAAGCCGTCCGTCGTCGTCGCCTAGGGAAGCGCGTCCCGTGAGTGTTGAACGGCGTACTTGAATTATCGTTACATTGGAGATTGACATCGAGTCCCGCACAGAGCAGAGCATCACAGCCTCGGCGCGGTACCAATGTACTTACATATATGACCTGACCTGGACTCGGTCCCGCTGGCCGCTGGAGACAGGCGGTTTTCCATGTCGTGTCGCAGTTCACGTTCAAGCCCGGGGCCCTTGACACGACTGCCAACTCGGAGCTACTGCCGGTCCGAGCTTTGACTCCTGGAAGCACTCGTGCGTTCCCCAGCAACTCACAGGTACTCACCACCGCCGCGACGGTGTTTGTCTTCCAAGTCAGGCGTGGCAAGGTCAGAGTGACAGCTGGAACTCGCCTCAGCCTGGCCGCCTCCATGCGATGCGATTCCGAGTACGCAGGCTTCCCCGTTCGGCGGCCGATGACTGGACTTGGAGTTGGAGTCTGCGCTATGGGCTGGTGTTGCTGATACGACGGATGACGACCGTCCTAGACTCGTGCGGAAATGGTCTCTGGTCACGGTCGCGGGCAAACACATGGAGCTCACACACGCTAACTGGGCACGGCAGATCGACTCCAGGTCCAGGCGAGCGGATCTGACGTCCGAGGTCATACATTACGATGCAAGTTGACATGCTACTAGGTAAGTGGCCGTACTTGTCCGACTGTGCACTTACTTATCTTGGACGCGACTCGGAGTCAGAGTGCTAGTGCCTTGCTGCGACGCGCAGATCGCTGCTTTGAAGCTGTCAGTGGGAACGACTCGGACTAGGTCGTGATGAACGGATGCGGCCTGGTGAGCACTCAAAGCATGTTTCGTAGGCTGCCTCAACTCCCAGCAGATACACTGGCGTTAGCATGCTGCACTTCCGACGACTCTCGCGTGTCGAGTCTCCAGGCCGGCACGGGGCCGATCCCGGGCAAACCGCGACGGTCCAGTTGCACTACAAGTCGACTGAGTACTAGGTCGTGTTGTCGCCCGGCCATCTAGCGCTACAAGGACATCGTCCAGCCCTCAGTGTGTTCTGCAACGCGATGCTACTATTGGGCTCGTCGGAGCGCAGAGGCCCAAAACATGACTTCAACATGACAGAAGCACGTTGCAGTTGTTTGCACTCGGATGAGAGCCCCTTGAAGCCCCTCGAAGCCGTCCGTCGCCGTCGCCTAGGTAAGGGCGTACCCGTAAGGGGACATACTTGAATCCTCAGTATATTCAAATTGACATTGAATCACGTACAGAGCAACACAGCGGGGCGGTATCAATGTATATGACCCGCCACCTACCCGCCAGTCCCCGTACCCGCTCATACCCATACCCGACCCGTGCCATGCCTGTCAATGAGCAGCAGCAGCAGCGGCGGCAGCGGCAAAGGCGACAGCGTCGCACAGATGAATCAGCCGAGAGGTATAAGAACCTCTCTTCCTCACCCAGCAGTCTTCAGTCCACTACACTTCCCCACAGTTCACCCAGCTCAGCTCAGCTCAGCTCAACTACCCCTAGTCGACCAATTCCCATCTCCAACCGCCCGCTCCTCCGACCTCGTTACACAATGCGTTTCTCCACCATCCTCGCTCTCGTCGCCTCGGTCGCTGTCGCCTCCGCGACGCCCTCTCCCGCCGGACCCGGCACTGCGCTCGTCGCCCGCTCCAACGACGGCAACGTGTCCGAGTCGTTGACGAGGCGGTCCGGCTGCGGCTCGACGGGCCCGCTCGGCACCGGCCACTTCGAGTGGTTCATCGTCGTCTCCTGCACCCCGGGGGCTCAGCTGTACGCCCGTCTCGCTTCTCCTTCTCCAAGTCCTCATGAGACCGACACTGACTGGCCTGCCATGGGGGTGCGATTTGTATTGCGATTGCAGGACGTGCCAGGCTACCGACGCGAGCGGCTGCGTCCCTGGCGCGGTGGGCAAGATCGGCTCCATGGAGGTCGACGTGCGTCTCCGCTCATTTCTAACCGCGTGGTGCGCCGACGCCGACGAATACTGATGCGAATGCGGCTTTATGAACGGAACAGGACCCGAACGACACGGTGAACATCGCGAAGCAGAGCCACACGAACACGCTGGCCTTCACGTGCCCGCAGGGTGGGCAGATCCGGTGCGAGGCCAACTTCAACGACAACGACGACGGCCCGAACTACAGCCTCCGCGGTACGTCTGCGTTTGTTCGAGTGCGATTTGTGCACGACGCTCACACAGTATGGGGGATCCTGCGACAGTGTTCTGAACGGAGCAAGCGACGTCGTGCAGCATAGAGGGGTATAGGTCCAGCCCCGGCATGCGCTCGCGCTCCTGTCATGCGTGGCAGTTCCCCCCTTCACTGAGTGCTCCTAGTGAGACACTCCCAAGACTCTTTCTATTGCTACTACAAGCATGTACTGCCTGGCAAACGTTTAGACATGGACTATATACTGAAAAAAATGACCGTATCGTGGCGAAAGGCTCATTCGTGGGTGCGAACTCGTACTGTCGGCGTGGTCCGCTGATATGGTGGGGGGCGATCAATCGATATTGTGTGAGTACATACAACTGGCAGCAGGACACGACTCAGCATTCATCGTACTCTCGCTCCTCCCAGCGCCGCCTGAACGTCCTGTGTGACTCGCCGTCCGGCGACTCGTCGTACGAGTCCGAGACGTGCGCTCGGCAGAGGTCGCGGTCACAGATCAGGAGCCATTCGAGGTCATGCGCGCCGTTGGAGAGGACGTTTGTGGGGTTCAGCGTGCGGTGGCGCGGGCTGCAGACGGTCACGCTCTGCCGCCGGCGCTTGGCTGGGAGTGTGTGCATCCTAGGCGTTGAGACTCGGTACATAAGAACCTCTCTCACTCACCCCGGAGCAGTCCTCACTTCACCACACTTCGTGACTCCCACCCAGCTCAGCTCAGCTGTCCCAACTCGTCTAATTTTCCATCGCCCACCACCACCTCCTCCTCCGACTCGGACTTCGTCCCCAATTTTGCGCGTCCGATCCACCTAGCTAGTCGCCATCGTCGCCTCCGTCGTTGTCACCTCCTCGACGTCCTCCCCCGCGGCGCCCGGCACCGCGCTCGTCGCCCGCTCCGGCGACGGAATTGTGTCCGAGCGGTCCGGCCGCGGTTCGACGGGCCCGCTCGGCACTTCAGTCTTCAAGTGGTTCAACCATCGTCGTCTCGGGAGCTACGTTGTACGCTCGTCTAACTTCTCCTTCTCCTAAGTTCTCATGAGACTAATACTGACTGGCCTGGAGTTTATCATAATGCCATTTTAGGACGTGCCAGGCCACCGACGCGAGCGGCTGCGTCCATCAGGCTGGCGAGGTGGGCAAGATCGGCTCCATGGAGGTCGCCGTGCGTCCCAGTCCCCTCTCCTCCATCTGCTATATGCTACATGCGCGTGGTGCGCCGACTGACGCTGATGTGGAATCCGGCTTCAATGGAACAGGACCCGAACGACACAGTGAACATCGCGAAGCAGAGCCACACGAACACGCTGCCCTTCACGTGCCCGCGGCAGCGTAGGCAGACTCGGATCCGATGCGAGGCCCACTTCGACGACAACGACGACAGCCCGAGCTACAGCCTCTGCGGTGCGTGTTCCCTTGTTCAAATGTTTGTGCACGACGCTCACATAAATCCTCCTTGAACATAGTACGTGTACATACGACCATGCCGCTCAATGCATTGTTCATCGGCAGGTGAACGTGAACCGTGACACCGATCAAACACACAACGCGGGCAACTTCGACCAAAATTCACGCCGCAACACATCCTCCCGCTCCCGCAGCGCACGCGCGCACTCGGCGCACACGCTGCCCTTATCCTCCCACTCCGCGATCCGCCCACGCAGGTGCCCGCCGAGCGGGTCCCCGCTCAACGCGCCGGTGTCCTGCACCCTGCTCGCGCTCTCCGCCACGAGCGTCGCCTTGCACGTGTTCGATGCGAACCACCTGTCGTTCCTGCACGTCTTGCCCGGCCGCAGCGCGTACAGCGCGGCGGCCATCGCCGCGGACTCACCGACGAGCGTCCGCTGGAGCGCGACGCACCGCGCCGCGTCGTCCGTGCTCAGCCCCTCGAGCGTGCCGTCCGCGCGCGGGTGGCCGCGGAGGAGCGTCCCGGGGGCGAGCTGGCTGGCGCAGATGTAGAGCGCGGCGGGGAGCATGTCGTTCCACCCGAGTGCGCGGAAGAGGTTGACGGCCTCGAGCGCGTCCTCGGGGCACATCGTGTGGCGCTCGGCGCGGGCCTGCTCGTGCTGCGCCCAGAGGTCGAAGGTGGCGGGGAAGAAGGCGGCGCGGAGGCAGACGGTGACGCGGTCGAGCACGGCGAGCGCGTCGTACTTTTGCGCGAGGCGGGCGGCGGCGGCGTGGTGTCCGAACTTTGTGGGGCCGTCGGTGCGCTCGAGATAACTGTCCGTGCGCACGAGGGTGGGTTTCGGATTTGCAGTCTCATGTGCATGAACGATATCTGGGACTCACTCGAATCCGTCGTAAAAGATGTGGAGGAGGTGCTTGAGATCGTGAGCCGAGTCGGAGACTAGGACGGTGGCCGTCTGGGCGCTATGGGGAACTTGCAAGTGATGGACGGCCAAGAACATGTTCGCATTGCGGAGGAGCACGTCTGCATGTACGCGAAAGTAGGTGTGGCCTGCGGCGATGACGACGTTCCCATTGTCGAACCATAGCTGGCTGTCCGGCTTTGGGCGCTCAGACAGGGCGTAACGAGTGTATTGGTTGTCTTCATGCGTCTGAGGGCGTGCAGTGCCATAGCATTCCAGTTCATAGCCTGACAAGTGTGTGGTCAGCTAGCAGGTGTGTCGGGAACATGGCACAAGATAGCTGACATCCAGCTGGCGGACTGGTAGTAGTATCGGTGGTGCCAGAGTCGGATTTGCATGGAGAATCGGATGGTGCATCAAGCTACGAGGCACAGACTGCTGTTAGTCGTAAGACGATGACAGAGCTGGTCACGCACTAAGAACATGGAGGTGGTAATCGCAGAGGCGTGCTCGCAAGTCGCAGTATGGGAGGGAGCGGTGTACTACCGCAGCACCTCATATCGAAACCTTATCCGACTCCGAACCTTCGTGAGATCTCGTGACCATGCCCTGGTCACATACTTATGTCGAGATTGCCGTAATGATGCTAGTAGTAGCATCCACTTCGTTGTACGAGGATGCATCTGTGCTCAAAGTTACTGCGCCAGGAGGTTTTCCGGGGTGATGCACAACGGGTGGTAGCGCCAGTTGTGCGGACGTTCCATTATCCCATGTAGGAACAAGTGCTAGAACACGGTCGCAGATGCTCATGGTCTCAGGCAGAAGGCGGGCCCCTCTGCCTTGCCCTACGCTTCATCGTCCTGAGCAGAGTCGGTGCCCTCGCTCTCCCGTGCCTCCCAGCGGCGCCTGAACGACCTGACCGCCTTCTCGCGGAACGAGCTGAGGCCAGGGGCAGTGCCTGCACGGGCGGCTCGCGGGGGCTCGTCGCCGTCACCATGCGTGTCTGAGTCGTGCGGGAGGTAGAGGTCGCGATCGCAGAGCAGGAGCCATTCGAGACCGTGTGCGCCGTGCGAGAGGACGTTCGCGGGGTTCAGCGTGCGGTGCCGTGGGCTGCAGATCGTGAGGCTCTGGAGCGGGATGCCACGGCGCGCCCTGGCCTCCGTGGCGCGGAATAGGGGTGCGAGCTGGGCGACGTGCCCCGAGGGGGAGACGAGCGAGATGGTGAGGGTGCGGAGCTGCGGGCACAACGCGGGCGCGGAGTCGGGGTCTGTCTGCGTGTCTGTGAGCACCTGGACGAGCCCGGGGATTACTCTGCTGTTGATGTCGCGGATGTAGAGCGCCTTCAAGAGGGGAGCGTGCGCGAGGAGGGCGAGTAGGTGGAGCCATATGCGACGATGGGAGGTACGGCGAGAAACCGTCAAGGATAGCGTCTCGACCGCGGACAGGTAGCGCGCGTAGTACACGACGGAAGAGTTGCGCTGCGTAGAAGGAGCGGGTCCGACCAGGTTACCGAGCTCGAGACGGCGGTACGCGTTCCGCGCTAGCAACATAACTTCCCATCCTCGATAGATGAGCTCGACTGCTGTGAACGCCCCTAGTTGTAGATGTGGATCGCGGATGGGGAGGTTGGATGGTATCCCCACGAGAGTGACCATGGCATCCTCGGGCATAGACAGCTCCGAATAGAGGGCAAACACGTCGCCCATGACGAGCGTGAGCTGACGAAGGCGCATGAGACGGACAAGTTCGGATGTTGGCGATGGCCGTTCGTACGATTGAGAGAAAGGAGTCAACGTACGCACTTCCAGGTCCTCTAGGTTCGGGGTATTAGAGAGGAAAGAGAGGAGGTGGTTGAACGACATCGAGTCAATACTGAGTCCGTCATGAATCAGCCGCAAATTTGTGAGTCCCGGAAAATGCCCGAATGGAATGCGCCAGTGATCTTCGGTCACGATAGTGAGAGACCGGAGGCTAGGTGAAAGTCCTTCGAACATAGGAGGAATGGTGCCAAGAGGAGGTAGAGACACAGGCTGCCCATTGACCCATTTGGTGCTCAACTGCAGAGTGAACGACGTGATGTGCTGCGAAGAGAGGGTGTCCGCGAGCTTCAACATATCTTCTGCGCGCGTGACCTTGACGTGTAGTTTCCGGATGCGCGGTAGGAGACGACGGAGAAGGCCCATCTTCTTCTGCCATTTCTTCCCCCGGACCGACACAGTCACCGTGAGCAAGGCCGCCTGCGAGCGCTTCGCGAAGGCCAGCGCTGACTTGTGGTTCAGGGAAATGTGTGACCAAAGAGTCGCGGACCCCAGCGCGACAGCACGCCAAAGACGACAGATGTGCGTGATGGAGACGAGCATGGCGTAGTCCGGCATGGACTCTGCACTGGCTCGCAGTCGCGTGCAGACATATGTGAATATATGTGCGAGGATCTCCGCAGGGAGTTTGTGGATGGGTGCGGGATGTCTATTTGATGTTCGATGAGACGCGAGTATCTGGTCAACGAGACCGAGCTGGATGCGATTGTGAGGATTCGAAAAGACACGTCCAGTTCGATTGTACTCGCCTTGTGACTGCCCGAATGCTCCGGCAAGCCTTGATCGGTCAATGAGGCTGCCGAGAAATCAACGACGTCGTGAGCAGAAACCATCATGATTATCAAAGTCGGACAAGTGGAAGATGCTGAAATATGTCAGTGAGGGTCTAAGCGGTATGCACTCAGACTGATCATGAGGGTAAGAGACGGGCCTCAAGCAAGCCCACCCGCCGAGTCGAATCGGAGGCGGAATCATCACGAAGCGGGGTCTTGCAACTTGGGGACATCAATCACGTGCCACTAGCCTCCAAACAATCACAAATACTCGGAGCTCACAGACTCGTAGACGCTCGCGACTTAACGGTATGAAGACATCCATCCGTTGGCATAGGTCAACGCGAAAGACATGTACAGGAGGTGCGTGAGTCTACTTAGCAGAGATGGTTGATTCTCGAACGACGAAAGCACAGCTGTACCTTCGAGCTTCAAGCAAACTTAGTGATCGCATCCGGCGACTCGGTCAGTGCACCACAGGCTGGCAGAACCCAGGACATGAACCGCCTGCAAGTGTCAACAGCATCCTCAAAGGCCCGAGTGCAACTTGGACCAGGTTGGTGCAGCCACAGCACCCGACGGTTGTGACCGCACGGCGCGCGTAGTGCCAGGCTGTGTGCCTGGGGCTCCACCTCGCTGCCCTGTACTGTATACAGATCTCCGTTTTGTTGCGCGAGAAGCACGGCCCATCGAAGACCTCTCGGCTCTCTCGTCTAAAGTAGCGTCACGGTAGTTAGACAGCGGCATCTACAAGTTCGACGCTGTAGGACCTGTCCTTTGATCTACGGACACTCTCACTGGCAGGCTCACTTGCTACCCTCGTGGCACACTCAGGTCAAGCCTGGCACGTTCGCCCTATGCATTGATGGCTTTCACGATCCTGGTGCCAATCCCGGGATGGCAGCGGCAGTGGGACGCGGGACGCGGGACCTGTTGATAATCCCGGGCAGATCCAGGCGAGTCGTGTTGGTCAACTACTCTACTATCCCCTACTCTAACCAACTATAGCGGACAGATCATGGCTATATCACGGCTATAGTCGATTCAGGGGTGACACATGTTTACTGTCGTTCTCGCTCCCTCGGCACACCATCGCTAAATGGTAGGTACTCTATGATATCGAACCTGAGAATCCTCTCATATAGTTCCTGACATCGTACGGTGTATCAACAGAACCGGGAAACCAGTCCTCGTGCTTCGTAGACCAACATACTTGTCGCCTTCTGAACTCGATCGGACGGTGGCAGGCATGTATAGGACCGGAAACCGCGAGACAAACGTAATCGAGTCGTCGTCCTGCCGTCCCTGAGACGATAACTTGACCACAACAGACAGATGATGCATTAAATCGATCCACACGGTGACAGATCGACCACTCATGGTGAGATTAATCGCACTTACTGCTCGTCCTCAAGTACTCACTCGTCCGCTCAAAATCCTTCCCCTCTCCAACCCTCAGGCTCGCGTAACCCGGAGCTCCATCCCTCGCTCAGGCTGACTTGACCAGCAACTTCAGTCCGACCTCGCTACCACGGTGGAGATTACCGGAGATCATGTCGAAGACCATCAAGCGCTTCTTTCGCACGCGCTTCCCACTGTCAACTCGGTCGCGGGAGAGGCATATAGGAGAGTGGGGACGCGAGGGAGCCCCGGCGGGATCTGCCCATACCCGAGCTAGCTCAGACCAATCGACTGAAGGTGCGTAGCTTGAACAACCGGCGCTGTAAATGCTAGGCTATCCAGGACTTTGTGCTTACGGTGATATCCAGCCCTTTCGGACTACGAAGAGATGATATCACTCTCCTCTAACATCAACGAAGACTATTCAGATTGTCCAGACGATGCGGACGTTGTATACGACCCAGATGTGGACGCACTCTATCATTGCACTACCAGGGGTAAGTGTACTCGCTGCATCACCCATTATTTTGTCACACAATAATTCACTCCCACCTCAGTAGCGGCACCTCATTTCCACGCACCATACACTCCTTCCCAGGCTTACCCTACCATTGCGCTTCCCTTCGACCTCTGGTTTGAGATCATCCATCACGTCTACGACAAACAAGACCTGCACGCAATTGGCCGTGTTTGCCGGGCCTTGCATGGGCTGGTCAAACGCGCCCTGAACTACCATACGGTCGTGCTGGAGTCGAGCGGAGACATCTTGCGTTTCTGTGACACGATAGCCAACACACCGGCGATTACTGCCTTGATCCGCAAACTTTCTGTCAGGTGCACCAAGATGGCTAGCGAGAAGGCCGATGCTACGCCCACTCACCTCTCAGTCGTGCTCGGCAGCCTGTCCTATGTACAGTCGCTCTCGCTGCTGATCGACGATCCGGAGCTGGCTGCAGCCTACGTCGATGAGGGCCTGTTTGCCCGAGCGCGATTCTGCAACCTCCAGACCTTCTGTACTTCGCTGCCGTGTACTGTCGAGTTGCTGGCCTTCCTTCGAACACACGCCAGAAACATCAAAGACCTTAGTCTGATTGACAGCGACTTTGGCACGGACTCGGACTTGGATTCGGAGGACGAATCTTGGCTGGGTCCTCCCTTCCCATCCTTGCGCACGCTTTCCTGCAATGCTCATGCTCTGCCATATCTCACGTGGTCCCATGCTCTCACACACCTCCGCATCGCCATGCAAACCTCCGAGGTGTTCACGACGGTTTCTGCTACATTGGGACCCCCGCTCGTCAGCCTGCACGTAGACGTTGCAGACTGGGAGGACCCTCCTGGCATACAGCAGGCGGCCGGCGATCTTCTCACGGAGTTTGAGAACTTGCGCTACTACCAGACGACAATGCCAGAGGTACGTTAGTCGCCGCGATATCGGTCACACGCACCCTCGCTCACTACTATTGCTCTCATGCCTGTGACCGTTGATGTCTGGTTGATCCTGTGGTGCGGTCCTCGCAGCCTAACCTCGACCTCGGCCCCCTTGACTGGCGGCGAAATCGCTATCCCTTCCTGGAATGCTTTCGCCAGGTCCTTGACGTGACGATCGCATGGGTCGTCGTCGCGCCTTCTATGCTCGAATCGGACAACTGTTTCGAGGAGACGGCCCTGATCGTGCTCAGCAATTGGACGCCATACGTCTCTCGCATCATGTACGGGATCGGCGGGGTTTCGCACACGTCGCTCTATTCTAGTCTGGATGGGAACAGGTTGGTAAGGACCTCACACCCCTCTTCGGACGCGGACGATTGGAAGCGGATGTAGTTGGGAGGTGGAAGCAGGTGCGTCTTTGCTTGGGTCTACTACAAAGCGGGACTGATGGGACCTTCTGCTTCCGCAGAAACTGTCGTGCGGCACTGTGGCATAGCACTTCAAGTTAGAGCTGTACATATGACGCGAAACATGGACCCCACGGCCCCGAAGCTCAACTCCCAGTGCTCCGCGTGAATATGCCAAAAGAATGCGCACCACGGTTCTACCGGTGGGTTATGGATTTGCTCTGTCGTTTCTTACTACGCTTCTTGATGTCGCACGTTAAGGTCACGCGGGTAGAAGACTTGCTGAAGCTCGCGGACACACACTCTTCTCAACACATTGCGTGAGTCACTCACTCTGCAGGTGAATCCCATTTGTTCGTTCGACTTGAAGCTCATGAACTCTTGCTCCGTAGTTCACTCATCCTGCTCGGATCAAGGGAGATGTTCGTGTACACTCCGACTATCGAACGGATGCGTGCAAAGCTATGGGTGTAATGTACCAAGTTACTCCGCGGTGTCTGGGTCCCACCAGCGTTCCACCTGAGAGTCCCGAGTCGGTTGTGGAAGCACACCGCGAGCAAACATCGTCCCCATTCCTGGAATCACATGCACTGGCACTTCCTGCTGAAGCTTCCTGATGTACCTCCGCTGGATTGCGTATCTCATCACTCCTCGCACACGCCCCTTCCCTGAAGCGTCTCTACATCCGGGACGTAGACATTTTTGGAGCTAATCCGAGCGCATGTGCAGATCGACTGTGCAAGGGTACGAATTGTTTCGGCTCGCTTATATTACCACAGCACTGACAAGCCGTTGTGCGGCGTTTTGTGCAGGAAGCTCTCGCCAACATGCACATGCGAAGTAAGCAAGACACATTAATGTACTATATCTCATGCTGCCGTAAGGCGCAGCGCGCTGGCTCATACATGATGTAGTGAAGTAGGGTACATTCGTCACCTTGTTCACTGCGTCAGTGTTGACCTTTCCTGCATCGCCCAGCTCAGACTGATGGACCAGACGTGCGTGTCTATCCTCCCAGCGCACAGCGACCACAGATCTGTTCACAGACTCCCCTCGGAGCTCCTCACGGGAATACTTGCGCATGTCTGCACACACCATCGTACGTGCATGACGGACCCCGCTGCGCTCCTTGCCGTGGACTGTGTCGCTCCGGGGGAAGAGATGGGAGACGCGTCACGGACCTGCCGCTTCGTCACCTCGTGGATGCGACTTATGATCACGCTGCAAGAGGTATGTGCGCTACTCGCTGCATCACCTGCTCCTTCCTAATACTCCTACCAGTTGGCAACGGCGGCACCCTCTCAGATCCATGTAAGTTGCGATCCCCCGAGTTGTTTACGACAATCTCTGCTAGTACGCTCGGCCCCCAGCTCGTCGGCCGGCACGTCGATATTGCAGATTCGGAGGACCATCCGGACATACAGTGCGCAGTCGCCCAGTGATCTTCTCACCAACTTTGAGAACTTGCATTACTTCCAGACGACGATGCCGGATGTGCGTTAGTCGCCGGTCCCGATATCGCTCCCACGCACAGATCCTCGCTCAGAGTCGCTCCTGCTCTCACGGCGCCAGTGACTGTTGACGTTGTGGTCCTCGCAGGCCAACCTCAACCTCGGCCCCCTTGACGGGCGGCGGAATCTCTACCCCTTCGTTGAATGCTTTCGCCGGGTGCTTGACGTGACGATCGCGCGGATCGTCAACACGCCGTCCATGCTCGACTCGGACAACTGATTCGAGAAGACGGCCCTGATCATGCTCAGCAATTGGACACCATACATCCATCCCATCCTGAACGGCACGGGCGGGGTACCGCAAATGTCGCTCTACCTCAGTCTGGACGGGAGCAGGCTGGTGAGAACATCACATCCCTCTTCCTACGCGGACAATTGGACGCGGGTGTAGTTGGAAGGCGCCAGTTGGTGCGTCTATACTTAGGTCTATGGCAAGTGGGACTGATAGGATCTTCGCTTCCGTATAGACTGACAGGAATGTTGTGCGGCGCTGTCCCATAGCACTTAGAGCTGTACGCATGACGCGAAACGTGCGGCCCCACAGCCCCGAAGCTTAACTGCCAGTGCTCCTCGCGAACATGCCAAAAGCATGCGCAACATGGTCCGGTACTGAACACACAGGTGCATCCGCGTTGACGTCGATTCTCACATCAAACAGGCGCGTAATAGAACTCAGACTGCGTCCTCCCATTTCTCACGCAGGGCAGTATCACAGGCTCCTGTCTGCATCATGATGTTGACTGACAGATCGCAGTGCGCACAGGTTGCAGTGGCTCCGGCGGCACTAGCCCAACCCCCATTGTACAGGATCAACCTAGGCCCTGTCAGCTGCCATCTGCAAAGGCTATACATACAGGACGACCCCAGCCATGGTCGCTGGCAACGCACTCCGAAGCGGGCTTCGCTTTCCTTCCACCCACCACACACGACGGGCTCGTCGTTCCACGGCTCACTTCGCACTATTGTTATTATCTCCGCTTCTACCCTTTCTCGTTCGGACTCTCGTTCTCGTACCCGTGCCCTCTGCACGCTTGTAGCCGGCTCTATCGGAAGATGTCGCAGCTTCTTAGCAGCGTACTTGGGCTGACGTCGCAGAAGGACCGGCTCCGCGGACGCGGACACAGTAGGAAGGTCGCGAAGAAGATAAGCACGACGAGGACATCGCGTCAGCACTCCGACGGGAAAGGTATGCAGTTCATACGTGTTGCCGTGTGCGTCCCGCATTGACCTCCCGATGTTTAGTGCAGTGGGAGATGCTCTCTGCCACGCCTATCGTCGTCCATACAGTGCAATTGAACAATGATGAGCGGATGCCTGCTTGGTTCAAGTCATCTCCTTCAGGTAAGAGGATGAGTCGATGATCTTTCTTGCAAGTTCGTGGTACGAATGAATGTGCACTTCCAGCTGCCGAGTTTGCGCATGAACCCCCCAAAGCCCCGGCGTTCGCTGACCTGCGACTGCCATTCGAGCTCTGGGCCCTCGTATTCAACTATGTCCAAGACGGATACGACATTCACGCGCTTGCGCGAGTATGCAAAGGGATGCGAAATGCTGCGCAGGATGCTATCCAGCTGCACGCATCCTTCGTCAGGAGGTACGGTGTCACAGAGGTCGATGATTACCAGTCCGTACGCGACCTCCAAACCCGCGTCACCAGGTCCTCGACCTTGGCCTTCACGATCCGTCATCTCACCGTGAAGTGCGAGCTGCAAGGGTGCCTGGGACGCGACATGTCCCTTCTCACCGCGCTCGTTATTCTCATGCAAACGCTCCCGAACGTCCGCAGCCTCTCCCTCCACATCGCGGACAACACTGACGTCCTCTCGCGCCTTCTCTGCATACATTTACCGCACTTGCGTGTGCTCTCCACCACCCCAGAAATCCTCCGATTCATCGGAAACCGCCCCACGAGCGACGACTCCGACGCTTCTCAGATCGCTGACCTAGATCTCGGGTCCAATGCCAACGCCAGTGAGTACTAATCCCACTATCTCCAACCTAGCACCATGGCCACTAACAGTGTCGATGTCGATTCAGACCCACGTGCCTACGACTCGGGGCGTGCGCTCCTCGGACTCTCTTCCACGACGACTCTCACGCACCTCCACGTCCTGCTCCACGACATGGACACGCTCGAGATGGTCGCCACGCTATTCGGCGCAGGACTCGTGAGTCTGCGACTGGGCGTGTTGGAGCGGCTGCCGGACTTGCATTCGCCAAGGGTGACGTGGTCTGCGCAGGACGTCCTCGCGCGCTTCCCGCAACTGGTGTACATTCAGGTGCACATGTTCGAGGTACGTCTTCGTTCTCGGTGTGGTGTTTCTTCGTGAGGTCGTACGCGCTGGTACGCTGCGAAGGCGTCTCTGATACCACTCCTCGCGCATAGCCGGACATGCTCCCGCATCCGATCCAGTGGCAGCAAAGGCGGGACCGGTCGACGGTACTGGACAGAGCGGCGCCGCTCACCGTGGGATTGGTGCTCGAGGAGGACGCGTGGGGAACCCTTCTCGACTCGCGGGATCCAGACGTCGTCAGTCAGCTGTTCGACGAGGTCGCGTTCGACTTGCTGCGCCACTGGACGCCGTACATCGCTCAGGTTGTATATGGGGATCATGGCGTGCCGAACATCTCGGTGCGTCTGAGCGATGCGGGTAACTCCGTGATACGTACGGAGGAGGGATGTCTGGGCGAGGAATATTGGAAGCAGGTACGCTGAACGATCCTAGAATATTGACTCATGCCATTCTCTTGGCTTGCATCGCGACTTCGAAGGCATGGGGCCACTACAGATTGAGGATGTCGGTTCCGAGTTCGTCGATAGAACATGACTCCTGCTCTAGAGCTACATCCTGACTCACACAAGCGCATTAACGAATAGAATGAATGGTGACCCCTTGGATAATTTGACCACACGGGGTTCTGCCCGACCCCACGACAGTCATCTGAGCCGCTGCACCTCCGATCGATAACGTGACTTCGTCACCAAGACGCTCTGATATGCTGGTGAGTTCAATGATGAGGGCCGGTTGTATGGGCAACGTGTATACGAGTGCTACCATCCCAAGAAGTTGACAACGTCCTTGGAGGTTCGCACTACTATTCCCTCATGTTGGTGAAGTTCGTCATCCTAGTAATATAGCGTCACCCTAGTAATATAGAGTCCCACATTTCCTTGCGATCTGTAGCTCCGAACGAGGTATGTATATCTTTGTCAGAGCTTACGGCTAATTCCCAATAGTGACCGGTAGCTGACATGCCAGGTGGACAGCTGTGCGCTAACGATCTATTTCAACGTACCATGTTAGAAGCACAGTGTCACCCCATCGCGTTGGTAGACCCCATCGCGTTGGCAGGCTGCAGGTCGATTTAGACGCATGCCTCGTACCAGGGTCACCTTAATAAGGTTGGACCTTTGAGGCAACATGATCAGCACTCCTCTGCCATCGTACTCGAGCAGCTCCTCTCACCTGACGCGAAAATGGCTCCGACTCAACACTTGACTCTCTACACTGCCAAGGGTCCCCCTCCCAATGGATGGTACGCCATACCGGCCAGCGTGCACACTCAGCAGAGACATCTGACTCCGTTATAGGAAAGTCATGTTCGTCCTTGAGGAGCTCGGCCTTGAGTACAAGGCAATCAACCTCGACTTCAGCAAGAACGAGCACAAGAGCGAAGAGCACACCAAGCTCAACCCGAACGGCCGCATCCCGACTCTCATTGACCATAACAACGACGACTTCGTCGTCTGGTGAGCACTAAGGCTTGCCCACCTGTACGCTAATAACGAGAGACACTTTAACGTCCCACTCGGCTTCCAGGGAGTCCAATGCAATCATCGCTTACCTCGTCGACAAGTACGATACAGGGCACAACATCTCTTGCGTCAACCCCGACGACAGGATTACGCAGTTGCAGTGGCTCTTTTTCCAAGCGTCAGGCCAAGGGTACGCATTCGGTTTTCTCCCGGTGACCAGAGCTCACCTGTCAACTCTTCCATCTATCCCGTACCCCGATTTACAGCGCCTACTTTGGACAAGCCGCGTACTTCACCGTCTTCGCGCCCGAGAAGATACCGTCCGCCATCGAGCGCTACCAGAAGGAGATCATCCGCGTCCTCGGTGTCCTCGAGGCCACGCTGTCCACGCGCAAATGGCTCGTTGGTGACAAGTGCGGCGTAGCAGATCTGAGTTTCTTGACGTGCGTCGAGGCCACTCCAGTCGCCTGCGGACACTGCGAGTCGTTACTGATAGTGCGGCATGGCACATGCACGTGTAGGTGGAACCATCTCGCCACGACACGTCTCGTGAAGGATTTCGAGGGATTCGACTTCGAGAAGAACTTCCCTGCGGTGTATAAGTGAGCTGTCGTCTTCGGTCTGGGCGTGTGCCGGTCCGTGCCAGGCTAACAATGAAATTCGCAGGTGGCACAACGAGATGCTTGCCAGGCCCGCCGTTAAGAAGGTCTTCGGATTATGGGTGGCGACTATGTAATCTTTCATGTCTCGTAGTCGACCACTGGTGTATACGATAACGTGACTGCAGAGGGGCTACACAAGCGTAGTGGATGGACCATCCGTGAGCATCGTGGTCTCTACGACGCTTGTATAGCTTCGGATGTCGATTTCTCCCGCCTTCCTACCTATATAACTGCGTTAGACCACTTGGAATACACGAGACGATGACCACCGTGACGCACCTGACGCACCCTGTGAAGATCAATCTCACAACATTCCGCCGATGTAGTATCGGGAGCCGCCGCTGAAGATCAGCGAGGAGCTCTTCTCGCTCTGATGATGTTTCCTGAGGGGATGTCCCTGATACAGAGAGAACGACCTCCCTGAGGTTGTCATAGCCTTGCATTCCAAAAATTTCGTCGACTCCGTCGAGCCCTTCGGCGGTAACGCAAAGTCCACGCCAAGCCTGTTTAGACGTCGAGAGGGCATGGGTGGATAGACCATGGATGCGGAGCGCATGGAGAGTGCTCGAGGCCCCGCGGAGGAACTGGCACAAGGGAGCCCATGTCGGGTTGATGATGGTATCCCGTACGTGTACATTCAGAGTCACCAGGTTCGCGAAGTCTTCGAGAGGGAAGCGATCTGTAAGATATAAGTTGAGCTTATCGATTGGTAACGTTGCATTGACGAAAGAAGTGACGAACACGGTGCCGAAGGATGATTGACATCCAACGTTTCGACGGTGGGCGCGACTTGACGCAGGAAGTCGACATGAGATTGTGAGAGGACGATCTCTCCGCGGGAGCTGGGCAGGTGTGCTGTTGCACAGAAGTCCAGGGCACGGAGGGAAGAAAGCTGGATCCGAGAAGAGAGCCAAGGGAGGAAGGAGTCCAGCCACTGGTCCTTGTCGCGATGATAATGGATCCTCAGTGACTGTAGTGCGTGTCGTTGAGCACTATCGGGACACAATCGAGTGTATCCTGGGGGCATCGCAAAGGTAAGATACGACAACGCAAGACGAGTGAGGAGCGGTAGCGAGGAGATGATGCGTTGCAAGAACAGAGGAGATAGCAGTTCGCATCGTGCGAGTTCCAGCGTCTGCAATTTTGGAAAGCCTGAGCCGAGGAATGGTTCGTACCGAGCAGGAAGAGGAAGCTTCCAGTGAATGTTCGAGATGCTCAAGCGGCGCAGTTGGAGCATATGGCCAGAGAAATGGAACAGAAAGAGGCGGCATGCGGTGCTGAGCGACCTGGATCGTGGAGATGGTGACGTTGCCCCGAATCCATTGATTTCAAACGACAGGATGTCGCCCAAGTAAGGTCGCATGTGATCGTTGTGTAGGACCTGCGCAACGAAGAGATCGTAGGCTGCTGAAGAGGCAAGCTGAACCTCGCGAAACAGGTAAAATCTACTTGATAGAAGCCATGCGCGGCAGACTAGGCTGCAGTTGTATAACGTCCGATTGTCGTCTGCGTGCCCGATGATCATGTCCATGATCTCTGGTGGTAAGCACATCGGTGTTGGCTAAGTGCAGCGTCATAAATCAGTCTGAGAATATTATTGAGAAATAACACTCACTGTAATCGCAGCTGAAGCCGATGGCCGGTCTTGAGCTTCAGCCTTATGCGTAAAGGTGGCGTCGGTGACGACCGGGGCTTCACGATGATGACAAATCAATGCTACATCCTACGAGACGCATCCTAATCAGCTGGGTCTAATGGTAGATGATGTAAAACTGTATATCACCATTTGAGATTTCGGAATACGTAGTAGAGCAGCCTGCCTAGAGCCCCGCTGAGAATCTGGATTGCGGCAAGTCGTTCTGATTGTTCAACGCGACCACCACTGTCAGGACCATAACTACTACAGTGAAGAATCTTATTTCACGAGCTTACCTGAAATATCCACCACTCAGCCTAAGACGTTGGGTTGGAGGGCCCGGAGGAGGAGCAGCCCAGTGGTACGAACACGCCGCCGGTAAAAAGTAGGTTCAGGCGCTAGTTATATACTCAGTCACGTGACTGTCGCCACCACATCGCATGTTTACTAGGCGTCAATTTGATCTCTCTTCTTTCTCTTATACCCACCGCACCCTTCGGGGGCTGCATGACACAACGAGTTCATCCTGTAGCTCAATAGCATCAGGTAAGCTGTTTGCGATGCAGATACAGTTGTAGCTGCTGTGAAAGCTTGGTACGCCGAACAATTCCGCATGCTAACCATCTCCCTGCGACTTTGCTCGCCATGCCGTAGGATGACCACCATAGGCCGCATGCCCTTCTCTTCTTACTCTTATGCCGATATGGGACAACATGCACTTCGATATGACACGTTGCTTTCGACCTCCTGCGCAGGAGAGGCCCTTCGAGAAGGTGCCACCGCACGAGGTATTTTCCGTCTGGCATCGCCGCATCGCATCTGAACTTGGTACTGATGTATTACTCGCTAGGCGATCATGAGATATACGATGGCTTTGACTGCTCTGCGATGAGCGACGAGAACGGCCTCCCGCAGACGAAACGCTGCTTCGTCTACCCGCTGGGAAAGCGGAGGAAGCGCGGTGGCCCGCGTGAATCTAGTCAGTGTGATCGTTTCTGCATGGGCCTCTCTCTTACATGACTCGTTCCCATAGATCTCTCAGTCGGACAGCTTTCGACGATTGATGTCCGACGCCACGGTGAAACCCCCAGCCAATGTGGGTACCATAGTTACACCTTACCCCTGATAGGAATCCGCATATCTAACGGTGCTCATCTTTCGACAGGCCTCCCAGAAGACGACATCAATCCATTCATAAATCCGGACGACGAAGCCGAGCCTCCATCCAAGCCGCTCACTGGTGACCGTCAAAACGCGGTCACTCTCCAACCAGAAGGGTCAGAGACCCGGAAGAAGCATCCCATGCGCTTGAATCGACGTGCTTGGGAAACTCCCGGACCGTCACCGCTATCACAGGTTAGCGATGACCTGCCGGTAGGGAACGGCGACCCATACATGAGGTTCCCTGCAGCGGATCGGATGCCGGGCGAAGGCGAGGAACCACCCGCGTTCCACTTCCACTTCCCTTCCCCTCATTCTCGTCCGCTCAACATCCTACCGCTTCCCCGCACCCTTGCGGGGAAGAGAAAAGGCCGGGTCTCCACCTCCGTCTGGCGCAGCTACCTCACACACGTCTTCCTCTCCCGCATCTACGTTCTCGGGGTCGAGTCTCCCGAGCTCGACCTCGTGGACGAGTACGGCATCGACTTTCTCCTCGATCTGCAAGCCGACCTCAGACGCGGCCTCGTCTCTTTCCCGCGGCTCTCGACGTACAATCTCGGACGACCGTCTGCGCTGGGGACGCCTCGGCGCCGCCTGGTGTGGCGTACAGGCCAGACGTTTCCGCGACGGCTCGAGGATTACGGCAGGGCAGCTGCGAGGCTTCTCGCGCGAAAGCGCTCTTCTGAGGCTGCGCAGGAATCGGGAGGGATGTGACGGTCGGCGAATATGGTTATGACTTCATGAGAGTATGAGAAGGGGACTGCCTCTTTGGAGAGTTCCCTATGAAACGGATGACCGCGACGACTGCTTAGGATCCGTATGATTCCTCTTCCTTCGTCTCATGATTCGTATTATCCTCTGCTGTCAATCTGTTTGCAATGCTTGATCCTGTTGTCCTGCGGCTGTATCTGTAGATAGTTTGCTTCTGTATCTTTACCCTACGCTCTCCG
This sequence comes from Daedaleopsis nitida, assembly GCA_022606115.1. Lineage (NCBI taxonomy): Eukaryota > Fungi > Basidiomycota > Agaricomycetes > Polyporales > Polyporaceae > Daedaleopsis > Daedaleopsis nitida. The sequence goes on along the minus strand of JABYQM010000005.1, from coordinate 3,086,412 downwards.
AATTGCTCTCGTAGTTGCAGTTCTACCTCCCACCTTGCTGCCGAGCCCTTGGTGTCGAGCATTGATTACTATTCTTGCTCTGGCAGTGCGACTTCAATGTCTCTCAAGCAGGGGCGGCCTCGAGCAAGCCTCGAGCACTATATATGGTATCAGACCTTATCAGATCCCTGAAAGGCGATCGATAAGCAGATGCTTTGGTCATGTTTGATTCAGAAGCTCTTGGCAAACACGGGCAAACAACCGCTCGAGAGAATGTGACAGGTGACAAATCAGATCTTTACACGTGACTACACTGAAGTATGTCATATCTCAAGAAGTTCTCCTCAGTTGCGTTATATTGTGAATATCAGTATTTGAGGTGGAATAATGGTGGCAAATAGCAACGGCCATCATTTGTACCGGCGCACAGGCTGTAAACACTCTGCAAACAGCGCTTCGAGGTGACTCTTAACATTCTTAGCGCGCATAGCGTCCCAGACTATAAAGAGGCATTCACGTGGAGATCTTAACTCACAGCTCACAGCTCATCTCTGGTCTTTCAGCTACTCATCCGTTCACTCCCCTTCACCGGGACCTTAGTCAGGATCGACTACGTGGGAATATCTTGCGAGTCCGATTGAAGCTCCGACGAGTCGTAATCAAGTGGCCATCGAGCCTTTCTTGGCCAGTCCTGTCTCTCGTCTTTACCACCCTCATCAACCCGCTCATCCATCCTCGATGTGCCGCTGGTAACAAGCGGACGGTCAACTATACTGCTACTCGACACATCTATAAGTAAATCACTTTTACCCACAACCAGCCCATCATGGGAATCCCTACCCGTGCTCCGTTGACGGATCGTACAACGATATCTATCGATGTCCCGACATCCCCATACGAGCCCTACACCGGAGAACCTGCTTCCAACTCGCATCAGCAGAATGATTTGATATCGTCAAGTGAGTACCTTACCTCTGTACTTCCTGCGCGCGATCACTGACGCACCTCAGGCGCCCCGACTGCACTCACAATCCCACGATCCGACACGACGCCGCTTTGCGATCCCGATATCTCTCATCAATGCGAATGTTCACTTGATCATGACGACAGTGAGCATACTGATATATGGATGCGAAGGAGGACATACTGACAGTGATCTCTAAGTGCCTGCAGGTGACGACTCGCCGCTCCGAAGCCTCTCGCCTCTTTATGACTATCGAGAAACCGAGATCGAGATGGTGTTACAGTACATCTCTGACTGGGAAGACGGGCGATATGACGACTGTACGAGCACCCGCACGCAGGGTCTACGAGGTATCTCACGAGCGGGAAACCGCCCTCGCGACGAGGATCCATCGAGAAATCGTCCCACCAAGGTTCCTCTCAGCTATCTGCTGAGGAAGATCCGCTTCGCTTCCGCGTGAGTCCGTCTCTCTCTCGTAAGACTCGTAGTGATCCAATGAGTATTGCAGGGTTAATCGCACCTGTGAGGCTGCGGGTTCGGATGATTCGCCCTTCCCGGACTGTCGCTTCATCTTCAGGTCCGAGTCGGTCGTCTCGTACGGTGTTCAGCGCGTCGATCGTGGCTCACTACATACGTTGCGGAAGTCCCACGAGCATGTCCACCACTCTCGCCTGCTCCCATTGCACCCATGGTCGTAATTGGCTGCGCACATGTTGCCAACGATCGAACTCAAAAGCGAAACCCATCTGCGACACCTGTCTTCTTGCCGTCACCGACCTGCTCCCGTTTCTCTCGCTCTTGGTTGCTCAGACCCCTTCACGGACTCGCGTGTATCTAAAGACGCTTTCAGGTAGAGTCACCCTGTGCTGTTTCTGCTATGCCTGCTAGATACATCGCTATCATCGCAATTCTTGAGTCACATTCTCCTCCTGCTCTCCCAACTCACTCTCCCCGTTCTTTGTGCTACCTACGCAGAGCACTCTTCTTACCATTCTGTCCGTTGCAGTGTCCGTCGCTTTCCGTTTCGTGTATCATATTTTCTCCTCTCCGTCTTGGCGATGGTACATACCCGCTTCGACCGCTTCGACTACGTTCTCCCTGATGTTCTATATGAATATAACTATCTCTCTTCTCCATCTCTGTACCATATGTACTAACATGTTGCTACTCTCACTATGAGACCTGTATCTCGTCGTGGTACATAGTGATGCCCCACTTCATGGCCGAGAGACCAATTAGAACGTGAGAGATTGTATCGGCCGACGCCCGATGCCCGACGCCCGACTCTTGACCAGCGCGAGGCAATCCTGGCAATGGCTACATATTCTTAACCGTCTTTCGTAGCAGCCCTCTGAACCGAGCATCCGGAGTACCAGCTCCCTTCATGTCAACGGACTGCATGAGAGGGTGGAGCGGGAATTCTCTAGTGAGCGCGACGTTTTCGAGGCATTCAGATGATAGCTCCGAGTCTGAACTTGGGCTATTCGTGGCAATTGACGTATGCCGGAATGTGACACTTTCCGGCTCCTCAGGTGCGACGCACTTCGGAGTGTATACCCTACACATGTGCTTAGGTGTTGTTCGTCAAACGATCGGACCATGGTACTATGAGGACTGGAGCAACTTAACAAGCGGCGTGACTCTGAGGGCATGACTTGTAGGTAAGCAGATAGATCTGACTTCGTGCAACCTGCGGGTCTCCCTTTGAGATGATACCGGTGCGAAATAGCATTATCGGCGGAGAAATGCACGGTTGACGAATATTCTGACGGCTAATCTGCGAGTATCCTTGTTGGATCATGATGTTTGGAACACAGGGTTCTAAAGTATGTGTTTCAGCTACTTCCAACTTATATTCACCGGCATAGCAGCACGAGTAAAGCAGAGCCATCTTCAAGGTCCGCCTGATTCCTTTGGACAAAGAAACAAAGGGCGCCAACTTGCATTGTTCTATTGTACTCGGTCACGTGACCTCTTCGTTGGCCACCCCGTCGGGCGCGTCGGTGGCCGCGTCTCTCTGACATTACCTATCCCCTAGTCACTCTGCTAATCCGAGAAGGTCGCTTCTACAGACCTCACCAACCTTACGTACCTCCAGCAATTTCTCTTTCACGCATTATCACAATATTCCCCCGTATCGGCCGGCAGGCGTAACCAGTAACCTGCCCTAACCATGGCTGCCCTCAGTCTCTCTCCGACTCTCCTAGTATTCCCTTCGCGAAATGACGCTTTGCTCTCTTGCGACTACATATCAAGTCAGGCACGAGATCCGCCCCGGAAAAGATCGCGCGAGGATATGGTGGCAGAAGAAGCTGGTCAAGATGCGAAGCGCGTCCGATCTGCCAGACCATGTATGTCTTATCCGTTTTGTTGATTCGTGGCTGCTGCTCAAAGTGACTTATCCTTGGCACTTGCGTCAATCCTTTGCCCAGATCCTGATGCTGTGGTAAAGATGGTAGAGGAGGCACTGGCGCAACCGATATATTCAAGCCACATCCCGACCATCCCTGGTGCGTTCAGATCTCGCGTGAGCCTCATTAATCCCCTCACACAGCTCCTCAGGACTTCCGAAACCTTGGGAGAGATTTACTGAGAGTGCGACTCGTGCGTCTGATGGTGGAACCAATCGTTCGGGTGCGTCCATAGAGTCTCTGATAGTCCACAACGATTCGTGACACAGTGCCACTCTAGTCTCCCTCATCTCCGAGGCGGAGAGCACTTTTTCACCGCACGGTACTCGCGACTGGTGTGACGATGACTATGACTCGTTAGCGGCTCACATAGATCCCTCTCTGTCCGACGACGTATCCAGTGAACCATTGCTGGTCAACTCAAGCAGAGTCGACTCCCAACCTTGCCCCGTGTTATCCAAGCTGGCGAGATACATTGCCGACGCCATACCATTGACAGTAACCGTCACTCCGATTTCTATCCATTCTCCAAAGACTCCCGACTCCTCGTCGTCATCGTCATCAAATCATGCGACCGAGTCTACCCCGCCCGCGCCCATAAAGCCTACTCCAAGGAGGAGCTCACCAAAGGGTACTCTGCGAGCAATGGCTCATCTCAGAGTTTCAGAGCTGTACGTCCATGCCCAACTTTATACACCAGAACAGCGCATGATGTGGTACTCACTTTCTCTCGCTCCTGCAGTCGACGACAAAACTACCTCCAACCATCCACACCTCCTTCCGGCTACCACCGCGATAGCCACCTTGACACCCCTGGGACACCTTGTACAAGACGTCTCCCGCTTGTCGCTCCTGCTGGCTCATACGTGTACGACATCGCAGAAACCGAATGGTTGTCGCTGTCCATTCGCAAGCAGGCGCAATGCACCCGTCAAGTCTTTCTCGGCGGCGCATCCTCCCGCACTGCAGAGCTCGTCCGCATCCCGGGCACGATGCCGCTCGACGACCGACTCACCGAGTCTTCGCTGGTCCGCCACACGCTCCGCGTACCCCGTACTGGTCAGATCGTATCCGCCTTCGCGAGCCGCGACGCGGTTAGGTTCTGGACGGCCCACGCAAGCAAGGCGTGGGAGCTCAAAGGGAAGTGGAAAAACAAGGCTCTGACGACGAGTCAGCTGGTCCCGGAGGACGTCCTCGATGGTTCTGTGGAGAAGCCTCAACCTCTCGCGGATTTGGACCTGCCTGCATTCCTGCAGGGACTAGAAGACGAGTGCGAAGACGGGGAGGACGATATGGAGGATGTGGAAATTCTCGAGTTGTCGTCAGAGGCGTGCCTTGCGATGGAGGATTGGGAGAGGGAGATTGCTGCTGAAGGACTCGCTCCGCATGGTACGAACGACGCGGACGTAGCCCAGGAGGATGGGCAAGAGTCAAGCTCGGACTCAGATGATGGTGACAACGAGGCACAGGGAGATAAGTGGATGAGCTATGATGAATGGTTAGACCTTCATGCATGGTGACTCTCCGTTATCATTGCGTAGATAGTGCATGTATTAGTATTGTAGTTGAAAACGTTGTAATGTCTCGCTTGTCTGACTTGGGATCACGGACCAAGGTGATCTCGTTATGTATTTGTCTTCGCGATATGCATCCGTTCACACAGTTTACAGTTTGGCACCTTGTAGAGCCGTAACAGCGAACAATGACTAGCACAATGCCTCGCGAAAGATGGAGGCATGCGTTCTACACGTCCAGACATATGTCGGGCGGCTCGTGAGGGATGCAGCTGACTGAAAAAATGCAGTCGAGGACAAGTCTCTCAACTGACCTAGATACAGTATCTGAACCCCCACTTACCCAGCTCTTCTACGGCCAAAAGACTAACGAGAGCTCCGTGTAAGTACTTCGATAAAGCTTATGACGGCCTATATGGCCTTCGCTCATTGTCCGGAGCTAGCACTATAGTAGTCTACGGACCTAGTCACGAGGCGCGGCTATGGTTGATTGATTAGTGCACTCGCTTATCTCTGAATGACGAACTCCGATTGTGCACTCGACATATAAAGCCCTCATCACATCCGCCCTCTACTCATCTTTCACGACTTTCACGATCATAAGTTATGGCACCCTGTCGTCCGCCTCAATTCCAGATTCGCGGATGTTCCAATCCAGTACTGACAGCTCCTGTTGTCTGCAAGAGACTCGGAAGACCACTACCTTTTGAGAGACGTGCCAGTCTCTGGGAGATTGCGGACCATTTGCACCGGGCACTTTGGACGGGTACGAGAACGAATCCTTGCTTTTCTAGCTTGTTCGCTGATCGCACATGCTTAGACTCAGTGAACAAAGGGGATGTTGTGGACCTCTCGCGCCGTGAAGATGAGCCAATCACCATAAGTGAGTCCAGAGTATACGACTTGCGCAACACTCATAGTTACCCCGTTGTAAGTTTGGCGTGTGGTCGAGTGCGACGAAGATGAAGACGACGATGAAAAGCTCAATGGAGATGGTGACGTAGAAGCCTACTATCTTGGATAGCTCATCTAACTAGCTCTCAGACGTCAAAGTGGAGGCGAACCCGCCTGTATCAGGCTCAACCTCTCCGCATCTCCATCAAGAGGACAAGCAGCCCGTCGAGCGAGGGCCTGTTTCCGCTGCAGGCAATGATATTATAACCAGCGGATCTGCGGTGTACCAATCCACTCTCCAGGGTGCGCTTCCCGCGGCGACTTTTACCATAAATTGTTCAACATACATGCTCAATTTGTGTTTCTAGCGATATCCGAACCTGACGTTCCTCCCATGGATGAACAGTCGAGTAAGCCTTCCGGTGTACAGCCATGGGAGTGTGCAGCAGTGAAGGCCCTATTTGAAAGACGGTCCAAGAACGTGAAGCTTTCTTCGACTTCGTCACAAGGACTGTCGGCTCTCAGTGAGTGTGCCAAGTCCCTCGGCTGGGAGCTCACAGCCTACCGCTGCGAGCGAGCGTGAGGAGTTTTCCTTGTGCTATCTTACTAGTCACTCACTCTTCAAAACTTCCAGCATCAACGAGATTTGCGTCCGCGTAAAGGCAGAGCCTGTCTTCTCGCCGAAGCCTAAGCGTCTCACGGTGATCAGACCACCTGTGGGCTTTGCGGGCGTAGTCGAGGACGGCACTTTGAGCTGTGTCAATAGCTCAGACAAGAGCTCTGCGCAAGCCACCTTGTCCAGGCTGAGAGCTGAGCTGAATATAAGATGCGGAAAGCAAGTTCAGACCGTTCCTGAACTTTCAGCGTCATAGGCGATTTCATCTGGGGGTACAAGGAGCGTGTAGCGTAGTGATGCTGTTGCATGGTATATATGTACATGCCTACGACGGCTCTCTCATATTGTTAAATTCTCTGTATATCTACTGCACCTACGCTATAGTAGTATCTATTATCGTCCATACAGAGCAGTGTCCATCCACATTCGCGGATTGTAAGTAGTACCATCGCATGAATTGAATCCTTAGCATGTCAGTTGCACTTCCCGCCACTTAGTTTTGTCAGTGTTATTCGGGAACCCATTGGTAACAGATTTACGGGATAGTAAAAACTAACTAACAATGAGCATCCAGGCTAGGTTGTCGACAAGCGTCTTCTTTGTTCGAGTCTCGTGGCACGTGACAGAACGGAACCAACTTCGGTGCTTAAGTTCACTCTTGCTCCTTTCCCGTCGTTGCACTCCTCCTACACGTCTTTCTGACCCACCGCATACCCGCTAGCTGTGACTACTTCCGCAACCTCTATCATACTCGGCACGATACCGACCATTGGACCACGTTTCCAGTGGCACAACTTCACAACTTGACTTCGCTACAAGCTTTATCCCGTGGCAATGTCCTCTTTGTCTATACTAGCGGGTACGTGTATTAAAAGTATCTCTATGGAATATCTAAAGACGTGTACGGTCACCAGTCTCGGCTAGACAATTCGGTTGTCACGGTTCACGGGTCCGGAACCGTGCTCAGAGAACACACTTGCCGTACACATCGTTCGGACAAGCCAACGATGAGATACTCAGAGCTCAGTCTTCAACTACCTTCCCTTCACCACCTTCTACTTTCCAAACCAAGGAGGCCGTCATGGTTATGCCTCCCCTCGACGAAATCCCCGAGATCCCCGACGAAGACGACATACAAATCCAATCAGCCACGCCTACTACATCGATCTCACCTCCTCATCAACCGTCAACTATATCAGCAACCTCCGTGATATCATCACAGAACACAGATGGAGACTATACTCGAACGACCCGGCGGAAGAAGTATGCTCGTGGTTATGTCCCTACCCGTCCCTCGTCACGGGCCCCACGGGTCCTCGCGCCGATCCCAGAGGATGGACAATTGGTCACTATTGCCAAGAAGGGGCCTACAGCTTCTCGTGCACCCACTCCTCCACCGCTCCTCAAATATAGAGGTGCACCACCTCGCCTGCCTCGCGCGTTGCGTGGTGATGCGGAGAACCAACCGCCGCCGTAAGTTACTTATATACACTCGTTCATACCACAACGTTGACATACCAACCATATCATGCAGATTCCATGTTGATTCAACTCGGAACGGCTCCATGGGGAAGGTGCGGCGTGTGCGAGCCGCATCTCGCCATTTCGGACAGAGTGGCTCTTTCGTCAATCGACTTCGGTTCTAGTGCGGCGCTGGGAGGGTACATGGTAATGTGTGAGCTACAGTCCGCTACGAACCGGACAGGATAGTTGCGTTTTTTTGGGTACAGAACTCAGTGGTATACTTCTGTTTGTATCAGTATCAACGAATGCGGCGATGTATGAATAGTGCCGGCCCACACATTATGTTTTCTTTTGAAATATCAGAGTGTACAGTGGACATCGAGAATTGTCAGATCAGCCATGGTTACGCGAAGTCCGAACTCAATCTATCTCTACTTCACTGCGCCCTCTTATATCCGAGAATATGTGTATGTACTGATCACAAAAATTTCTGTATTCCTGAGATCCAAGGCTTGAGATGCGGATGATTAGTCAACGATATCGGGAACTGGCGATCGCCTAAATGCGGGAGGCGCATCCGCAGGGCGCCCAAACCGTCACTTGCTCTCAACCATTGCCCCTCGCCTTGACCCGACTGGTACTCCCGTCTCCCAATCCTCCGTCGACAGTAATAACAAAGCAAAGCATGATGAACTACCCATCCTCTTTTGCGCACTCAACCAGACCCCCCGTCGATCGCCGGTCGTCCACGTACATCCCATCCCCTCTCTCTGGAGGCCGGAAGAACCCAGAGTATATCAAGAACAGCGCGGATAGAAGGCGACATGATGTTGGTACGTGCTGATAGATATCGTACTACCCTTCCACCGGAGCACTCCCGCTGAATGGTAGGCTGGTTAGGGCACTTCCGGTACGGGGAGCAGGCGGCGGGAGGTTCCACCAACGGGAACCTAACGGTGTCCTTTGCTGGTGCGTCTCCGTTCTGTTGAGGATATAGAGTTTATCCCTCATTGCATCTACCTTAGGTGGCTCCAGGGAGCCCCTCCGACACACCACCATTCACCAAATGGACTCGCCGACAACGCCGAGTCGTCACGCCAGTAAGGAAGAACAATTCATACGTTCGTCGCATTACAAGTATCTCCCTTCCCCTGGTCACTCAAGTAAAACTCTGTTACAGTTGCCAGCCCGTGCGAGCAGTACGTGAGCCGCCGACGCTCGAGCCTACAGAAAGGACAGCTTAAGCCGCGGTCCATTCTTCGGCGCCGTCTCTCCGACGAGAACGATCCCATGCTAGGGATAGCTTATGCGGCGTGCAACCCGGTCGCCTCAAAGCGGATGCGAAAGCGCGTCAGCTTTGCTCGCGTCGAAGAAGACAAAGGACGTGCGGCCCACAGTCGTGTCTCCGGCCACAGACTGAAGCCTGCTCGTTTGTGCGACCTGATGGCGGAAGAGAAGCACGACCGCTACAACTGGTACTTACTCTCTTCACTTCTATCGGAAGGATGAGGCTGACCGGCACTTTTAGCTACGCCGTGAATGAACCAACATACAACGTGGAGGCGGTCATCATCGAGCCACCGTCACCGTCTCGAACCCGCCTCCACCGCGTCGGGGAGTCGCAGCGGGGTCATCCCGTGAAGTCATACGTTGAGGACATCGACGCCATCGTGGGCCTGCTCCCGACTCTGTCGCTACAGGGATCCGACGACATGGACGTGGACCAACGGTCCTTCCATACCAGCCACGGTGTGTTCGGTGCAAGCCGTGATACCGGTGCTCGGGGAGGAAACACGTCTCGCTGCCGCCGCTACACGCCGTACTGAAGCGTAGGGCAGACGTTATATGCTTTACTGTGTGTACTTATGTTGTAAATTGCTGCTTAGTGTGTCGCTAGTGCTCTGGACGTTTTCTCTACTCCGTGCAGGTCGTGTAGACAGTTATACTCGCATAGAGTACAGGATTGTCTCTCCTCAAATGTACATCGAATTGATATCACAATGTTTGCTCCGCCGATGATCCATGCTCTGCGCATTGCGTGATAATGAGTCTGCGAGTGTCTCCCGACTTCAACAGCGAGTGCTTGCGAACGAGGAAGACAGTGATAGTGATAGTACGAATCAATTGGCAAAGTACTTAGCATCCACATCCATCCAAGCGTACGCGTACAAAGCAAAAGCAGTCCGTCAAGGTCTTGAGTGCATCACATACCACAACCCTATCGTATTCGTACATATCCCCGCTCACCGACGCGCACCACGCATTACGCTCGACCAGGCTTCCGCCCCTCAGCAAGCATCTTCTGCGCCTTCAGCACACTCCGCAGCTTCATCCCGGCCACCATCCACCGCACGAGCGACTTCTCGTCCGGGCGCACGCTCACCCGCTCCCCACGCAGCACCACCTCCCGCCGGAACTGCTCCCTGAACCGCACCCACCCCAAATGCGCGAGCGGGTCCGGCCGCACGACCTCGTACCTGAGCGCCCCCAGCCCCGCGCCCTCATTCCGCTCGCTCTTCTCCGCTGCGCTGAGCAGGCGGCCCGTCCGCGGGTTGCGGTCCTGTGCGGCGGTGGGGACGGCTGATGGGGAGGACGAGCCGGGGGTCCCGCGCGGCGGGGGCGGCGGCTGCGGGTTCTGGTACCAGTAGATCGGGGGCCCGGTCTTGACGACGGCGGTCCAGATACGGGCGAGGCACGCGTAGTGCGCGGGCGCGATCTGCGCGGGGACCGCCTCGGAGCAGAGCCAGTCGAGCGCGCGCCGGAAGAGCAGCTGCGGGCGGAGCGGGGGCATCGGCGTATTGAGCCGCTCGATCTTGTGCACCTTCAGCATGTGGGGCTTGGTCGCGGGGGCGCAGAGCGCGCTGCCAGTCGATGGGACTGCGTGCGTGATCCCAGATGCAGAGGTGGAGGCGGAGGCGGAGGTGGAAAAGTCGTCGACCATGATCTGGTCCTCGGGCTCGGGGAGCGGGAACGACCCGTCCGGCCGTGCCACGCCCGACTGGCGGAGGGGAGACGGCCCCGGGGGCGTCCACGGACGCATCTTCAGCATATCGCCTGGTTTGCTCGGCAACGCAGCCAGCTTCTTGCGCCGGAGCATGTCGTAGCGCATCTGGTCGAAGTCGTGCTCGTACGGGGGCCAAGGGCGGGGAGGACGCATGGCGGGCTGGGGAAAAGGAGGAGGAGCAGGCGCCGTTTGGGGAACTCGTGTCCGCGAGGCAGGGAGAGGGAGCGGGGGCGGGGGCATCGCGAGCGCGTCGGCTTGGGCCTTGGTCAGCGCCTGAGCGTGCGTGTGCGACTGGCCTAGAGGCGGCAGGAGTGCAGCTGGCTGTTGGGCTTGAATTTGCTGGTGAGCTGGAGCAGCCGGGACCGGACGACACGGAGCGGCCTGAGCCTGTGCTTCGGCTTGTGCTTGGGCGCGTTGTTGCTGGAGGAACCGGCTCCTCGCCGCTATCTGCTGGCCGACAAACACTAAAGAGCGCAAAGTTGAGAACGAGTCGGTCGAGAGACAGCTAGATGGATATTCATGACGACGCGAAACTTACCAAGAAGGCTGGGTTTGGGAGGGGGGTCGACGACCATCGGGTCTGCCCCTTGAGCGATTGCTGTTCAACGAACACAAGTGTCAGGAGACAGAACGGAAGACGAGTAGATATGGGAGTGAACCATCGACTCACCTTCAGCGATCCGCGCACGCCTCTCCTTCTCCTCGCGCTCTTTGTGCTCCCTTTCGATATCCCGCCAGCCCTTCCCGGTTCGTTCTATCGAGCCAGTCACCGCGATGGATCAGAACATGGACACGACACACCCGATGGTCGAGAACTGGCACTCACTGCGGGGAACCGGTGCGGGAGGCGAGACATACTGGATGCTTGGAGGCGACGGGCTCGGGCAGGGGCATCTATACTTCGCTGCGGGAACGTCTGGATACTCGTCATCTTCGTCCAGCTCGTCGTTCTTTCTCTTCAGCAGACGGTGCAAAGCCGGCGGGAACCGAGGACTAGTGCTATTGAACGGTCGATGGTTTAATGGGCAAACGGGAGTGGACGGCGAGCCGCGGAGAGTACTCACTATGACTGCTCTGGGGCCAGAGCGTGGACGGGATGGGCATGATCGCTGTGCGTGTGATGGTCTGGGGTCGACGTGGCTGACGGGGGCACAGAGCGCGAGCTGGTCACGGTGGGCGAGCGTGCACGGCACGGCGATAGCAGTGCGAGCGAGCGGGCTCGAGTATGGATCGTGAGTGAGAGAATAGGTGGAGGTGCCGATGACAATACTGCTGCAATGTCGAGCAGAGGCAAAGAGTGAAGGTGGCGGTTTTGGATGGCTGAATTAGACGACGGGCGAGAGGCGTTTATGCTCCTTTGTCTGTCGCCACTCGTCCAGCGCCGCCGGGCACGTGGAGGTTCACCGTTTGCCGACCGCACCGTCTAGATGCGCACCTGGTCAACTGTCGTCAACAATCCACCAGTCATGGTTATGCTGCCGCAGAGAGATTATGAACGACTAGGTCACCTTCAGCTGCCATCAATGTTATCTCATGATATCGAAAAGGAACTGACCATGGTAATAAGCTGTCGTCAGTTACGAGTTGGTTGGTGAGTTCTTACGATCCTTCGTACCGAATTTCTGACCGTTCAGCTAATTTGAAGCCAACAAGCACCTCAATACCAAGACTAGAAACGTGCACGACGCTTCGCCGTACGCTATCTCTCTTACTGATGGGTCCGCAAGTCTTGCTAACCATTGGAAGTCATAGGATGTCCTTTCCCATATGTGTACCGGGAGAACATCTGGTCCTCGATCGCGGCGCGACAAAGCAATGTCTTCTGCGCTCAAGAGACGCAAACGTACCAGGATTGCATGTCCGCGGGTAGTCGGACGACGTCTCTACCTGTATGAGGAAGATGGTCAGTTACGACCCCTGAAAGGTGAGTATATGCGCGCATACATACACAATAGTAACCATACCGGTGGCTATGACAGTCGATGCTTCTGTCCAGGGTCTGAGCAGTTGCGATGGAGCCCTGCGCTAACAAGGACGGACTAAAAGTTCACCGACTCCTACGAAACGGAAACGGCCAACGCCAGACGTGGAACACCCTCACTCAGGGAAGTACTTCAACTATTCGCACCACACTCCAGCTCACGGTTGATATTAGAAGATGAGACCTAAGCCTCAGTTGTCGACTCGATCGCCGCGTCGAGTCTTGACGAGGTCTCATGAGTGCGAGGCAACGACTGCTGGAGACGACGCGTTTCCACCGGGCCTCCTTCGTTCGTCCTCCTTCGTCCGTGTGACTCGACGTTGAATGGGTCGATACGCTATAGATTCGTTTCGGAGAGTTGTCCAGATCCTGCCAAGCTCGCCGACGTTGCGCGATGACGGAGGTTCTGAAAGAGGGCATGTAGGCTTGTTGCGGCATGCCCCGCTTCTTGTCTGGAAGGAAGTCTCCGTGGTCAGCACGACCCGGTTTCGGAAGAAACTCCAAAGACAACAATGCATACCATTGGTATTGTTAGGTGCGACAGCGGAGCGGACTGGCGGGGTTGCACTAGCTAGATGCCGTCGAAGGAGGCGATGTGCGGAAGATACGGACAGTGTTCTTATGAGCCGTGACAGACCCCCATCTGTACGAGAGAGCTTCGAAGCCAGAGCCGTATGGACACTCGCGGCCGCCAATGTCTAGGCGGGCGGTCAGAACAGGGGCGCAGACCAGCAAAGCATATCCCATCGCCGAACCCCCTCCCGCCCATACGGGCAAACCGAGGTGGCCATTGCCAGACTAGAGCCAGAGACCAGACTTGTCACATCAACCGACCACTGCGTCGTATGCCCAGGGAGATATCTTCTTCGGCGGTATCGGAGGTTCGAGGTACGAGTTCGTCCAGACAGCGATGACCACGCAGCACACTTACCTGCAGCACCCTCCTAGGGCCCGGCGCATGAATTCGCAGAGCAAAGGCTCTCACGGACACTGTTCGTCCCGAGTCGGACGAGAGAGAAGACAATCAAGTCGTTATTCCTTCGAAAGGTCATGCCAGAACTTGCAGCGTTGGTGACAGAGCAGCAGGATAGGGCGTCACGGTCGAGGGGAGACTACAGAAGAGAGCGAAAGACGATGATCGAGATGTAAGCGATAGTATGCACGGCACTGGGAAGGGCGTAAGGCAGAGAGGGGATAAGGGTCAGGACGAGGGGGTGGAATGAGAATGGCCCCGGCAAACTCGTACGATGATTGGCTGTCTCAGGCTCGACCCTCTTGTTTTTTTACCTTCATCACTCTCTTCGCCGTCTGGCCTCAGTATTTGCTGTAGCTCTCGTGTATCTCCTCGACACGGCTCACAGCGTTAGGAGGGGATATCACAGTGTCTGTCGATGCACGCATGACAACATTACTTCGATTCGAGTTGCAATATTGGTGGAAGTCGTTGCACCCATCTCACACTGCTACATCGAACATGCACAACGCACTTCAAACGCATGGACTTCTCATCTTCTTGCGAGTGCGGAGTACGGATACAACAATGTGTTGAAGGTTACAAAATCGTACCGATTCACCAATGTTTCCCTCCCATAGGTGAGCACCTACTCGCCTGAGCCCTTTCACCTGTGCCCTCTCCGAGATCTCTAGAGCATCTTTGAACCTGTACCCGGTGTGTCGACAGCGTTCTGGTAAGAGGGAGCACAGTCTGTCACTGGTCAGAGTTCCCGAGTCAAGGCTACACGGCCTCGCCCGACGCCGCGCGTGTAGGCACGTGCGTGCAGAAGGCGGCTTTGGCCTTGTTAGATTGGGAAGCTCTTGCCAAACAGTGGCAAACAACCGCTTTCCAGCCACAGGCGCCCGTGACCGTTCCGTTTCCCTCTAATACCCTCTTCAAAACCTCCACTGGTTACACTCATTCTCCTCTCACTACTCACTCACCACGATCTAAATCATTGCGACTATGCAGTACTATCCCGGGCCCATTCCAATGTACGTATACCCTCCGGGTCCCTGGCGAATGTATGCTCCTACCCCGCAATACTACGCGTTGCCGCCACCGCCGCCGCCTTCGTGGCCTTATGCACATATGCCACAACCGGCCCATCCAGTATTTTACGACGCGTCGAACGCAAACTTTGGTAAGCCTAACCACCTAGACATCGCGCGAAATAATCACTCATTGTCTCCGCTCAGCAAACCCGCCTCCGCCTCCCTCTCCCTCTCCATCCCCGTCTTCAATTCAACGTCTCGCTGTCAAACCACAACCAAGACTATCCAGGTCCAATACGAACAAATCGAACCTTCCGCAGTCATGTATGTGTGCCGCACTCTCTCACGTCGTACTCAGTACCCAACTTCATTGTTGGCCACAGATACCCCGGGCTCTCTCACCAAGCTCGACATCGACGGCGCCGTCAAAGTTGCAGAGCATGCGCTCTCGCGTGGCTCAGGCCTCTCCGCAGCGATCATGAGCCTGACCTACGCCGGCATGCCCTGCACGCCATCTGCAGCGACATCCGGAGCCTCCCACCCTCTCGGACGCCAGCGCAAACGCCAGCTCCGCAAGTCTATTCAGAACGCGATTCTCAAGACGGTCGAAGCCGCCCCCGCCCCTGCCCCGATCCCAGCAGGCGCACGCGCGCCTTCCGTCAAGGCGATGGTCAAGCGTTGGGCGAAGGTCTGGGACGCGCGCCGTCCCGGGTCGCCGTCGGTCTCGACTGAGTTCCACGGCGTGCGCACCGCCAACCTCATCCCGCGCACGCACGACGTCGAGCACACGCTCTGCCGCCGCCTGCTGCGCTCCCGCGCCGAACAAGCGTGAGTCGTCTCTCTGTCCCTGTCCCGCCCCCGCGCCCCCGCTCCTGCGCTGCTACTTTTCCGAAAGCTCGAACTCCATTGCTGACTTTCATGCGTGTCCTTTACGGCTGGGTGTGTCTAGGCTGAACGCGAAGTGCAAGGAGCTGCGGATGCGCCGCCGGTGCAGTCCCGAGCGCGTCGAGGCCGACGAGGGCTCGACCCGGTACGGCCGGCACGTCTCGAAGGAGTGCGCGGCGCGGGGCCCGTCGCGGCTGCGCGAGGTCTACCCTGCAGCTGACCAGTAGGAGGGAATAGATCGACTGCGACTGGTGGTATCTCCATATCCTCTGGTCCTGTCGCGTCAAGTTCGCAAGCCCACGTCTGGCGGATAGCACGCTACGCAAAACGAAGACGTCATGCGAAACCCTCATGCCATCCACATTCAAACTCGCATCCGAGTCCGCATATGTAACTGTACAGTATCATGTCTCACATCTCTCGCGCATCCCTCACATCCCATACCTATTCTGCTCCCGCTCCGCTGGACGACTATCATCGTTCCTCTCATGCGACTCGTCGCGTATCCCCCTCTCTTCTGGCTCTGCTGTGTGAAATACGCTAACCTTTCTCTCGTGCTCCTCCAAATTCCGTTGTCCATACGTCTACACACACGTTACATGTATCCATGCTCCCTCTCCTCGTCTCCCTTTCTCGCGATCGATGTTACATAGCGCTTGTCGTCTTACATCTCCTCGAAACATACATAGTCGCATTTCAGAATGACCTAGCCGCGCCAGACCAGAGCACCGCGCCCTGATCGTTCTGCCCCGATGTATGTTCTCGAACCCGGCGGCGAGGCCGACGATACTATTATTATGTCCACAACATATGGCTTGTGACAACCGAGACGAGATGACATCGTAGCGAGGCTGCCAAAGACGTACAGTACATATACTACAACCCGCCGAGGACTTTGCGCACTCGGAAAGGGAGTCGACTACAGTACAGACAGACAGTGTGATAGAATAGGCGCAGGGGCTGCGCAGGGAGGAGGAGAGATAAGATCGTACAGCATGGTTACACAGCAATAGGTGGTACACAAATCGATAGGGATGTTGAGGACGTGTGGTGCGACGGGGCGCGGGGAACGAACGGGTAAAACTTCAAGCTTCAAGACGCACAAAGTCGCGGGTCCCGGGCGGGCCTAGCAGGCGACGGTGGGGTCCTAGTGACCGCAACCCGGGTCTTCGCAGCGTGCGCCGTTACCTTAGTGGCATTTGTGGACGTCCTGCATGCGTGACATTCAGAATCTGCGGTGAGCACGACTCGAGAAGGACAACGACGTACGGCGGCTGGTTCTCGACGTCAAGGTTAGAACGAGGGGTGCGCCGGCGTGGGCGGCGCGCCTTCGTCCGCACCATCGGGTGCATCGTGAGCGGCGGCAGTGACGGCGGGTGTACATACATCTGGTGCTCGTCGATGATGCTTGGGAGGACGGGGACGGCGCCCCGAGAGGGCGCATGTTTAACCTTGGTTGCGGTTGTTGAGGGTATGGTTATGGGTACGGCGGGCTCGTCCCCGGGGCTGAGCGTGCGGATGCGGGTGTGGGTATAGTCGTGGTGTCTTGCGCAGCGTTCTCCTTTACTAGTGAGAGGGCAGGCGCATGGGGAGGGGGAGGAGTGAGGCGCGTCGAGGTCCGAGCACTCGATGGTTACGCCCGACGACGGAGTCTTCTTCGCGCGAGGTAGCGAGTCGACAGTTTGGATAGCAGATGGGGAGGGTTTCACCGCGTTCTGTGCGAGAGAGGGCTGGAAAGGGAGAGCGACTCGGGATGGGCTGGGTGACTCTTTGAGCTTCGTGCTCTGGGCCACTGGACCATCTGGATGAAGATGGACGATTGCAAGCGCCGTCGAGGATCAGAAGCCGAGGCAGAAAGTAGTCATTGATTTAACTAGGCGTACCTTGTCGTCTCGGACGGCTCAGGAGTCGCAAGGTGGGGGAATCAGAGTAGCTGAGGCGGGTATGGGCGGAGGCTCGCGTTAGCGTGGTGGTCATGATATGCGATCAAGTTCGTTGAGGATCGTGACAGGAGTAGTAGTGGCCGTGAGGTGCTAAAATTCTGATACTCGTTGAAGCGTGGGCAGGTTTTGTGCAGGAGGAGGTAGCGCGATCGGAGGGGAGAGACGCAGTGGAGGAGGAGGGAGGAGGACAAAGTCGAATGGGCGCCCGGGTGCAGGATGGTTGGATATCCTGTCGATCCGTCACGCGCTCGTCACGCGTCACTTGGGTGGCACAAAGCAACGTGCCAGCCCCTTTATTCGCTTCACTCAGGTTCAAGGCGAGATGTGGCCCGGGTGCGGCGTCGGAGAGATATATCGGACATGTATTGTTTGTTCACATCGCTCGAGTCTTGAATTTGCCAGTCTGTCCGTGCAAACGAGGAATATACATTGCGTCTGGCTATTTACTAAGTTACCACTAAGTGGTATCGTACAACGCAAGTTGAGTTTTACTTCTACAAATATGTTCCGTTCCGCAGAACGATCGTACACTAACGCGTTATTTCACCTGATGGTACTAGAGCTACACGGCGACGATGGGGAAACACGACGGAGGATGCGACAGAGAAGATGGAGATAACATAACCCATAAGTGAGAATGAGTGACCAGGGATCCGATGGCGGCGGTGGGCGGGAGAAAGAACGAGTGTGTTGTTGAAAAAGCAGGATGGACAGCGCGAAAGCATTGTGACAGCGATGATAGTCGGTAGAAGATGGGAAGCAATGAGCGTCGAGCGAACAGCAGCCATAAATTGGGTGAAGGCGCATTGGATGTCGTGAAATGTCGTGAGAGGTCGTGCGTTGTTATCGTACAGCGCGTCGCATAGTCGTCGAGGGTCTCCATGTCCGTGAGCGAGGAAGGATCTGATATGGACAAGAAATGGAGAGGAGGTGGCGCCAGAGAGAGAGATAGAGAGTGCAAGAGAGCAAGTAGAGAGAGAGAGAGAGAGAGAGAGAGAGAGAGATCGGCGACAGACGAATGTCAGGTGGTCCAGTGGGGTGTCCAAGAGGGATGATGATTTTTGGCGGAGTGGCCGCGCGATGGGATGATCGCAGAGCGAACGCGCTAGAGCCGACGGATATGCAGCCGATGATTCTAGGACCTCGATCCGTCCTCGGCCACCAGCCACGACGAAACGTCCTGGTAGAGCCTCGACGGCGCGCGGACCCAAACATTCCGAACCGCCTGTGCCTCTTTTGGTCGCTGGGTGCCCGCTGCACGTTTTGCACCAGCTTGCAGACGCACAGCGACAGTCTCGACCTTATTGTCCTTGGCGCAATCGTTGTTGAACGCTACACGGAGCTCCTCAAGCTGCTTCTGAGGCGAGTACCCAGTGGGAAGGGGACGAGGAAAGAGGTTGCCGCCCTCCACGGGGCCTGCAAAGCCAATGTGGACCGGGTCGCGGGAAAGACGAGGAATACGCCGCTCGAACTCGATGGGAGGTGGGAGCTCGAGTTGGTCGCTAGCATGCTTGATGCTAAGCACGAGGATGAAGTCAGCGATATAATGAGACAGTGTGGAGGTGTACGTACGCTTGCTCGGCGCGATAGACGATGAGTCGCTGAGCGAGGGAGACAGAGACGTTCAGGTGCAACGGAGTGAAGCCTTGCCAGTAGGTCGAAGCGAGGCGGATGTTGTTAGCCCATCGCTCGGTGTAGTCTTTGACCATCAGGCACTCTTCTCGCTGGGTATCGGACAAGTTGTCGTCCTCTGACTCATCTGACCACTTTGAGGAGATGGACATGTGGCGTTCCAGGGAAGGAGGAGCTGGAGAGATATATTTAATTGGCATCGACATCGAACTCCGTATGTGCTGGTACTTACACCGGCTGATCGACGAGATGACCTCAGATGCCAGAGCAGACAACTCGTGGTTCTGCTCCTCCTCGTCGGACTGCTGGATGGCGGCGTTGAAGTTGCTCATGGCCGTGGACATACCGGCGTACGCGGCGCGCATCTTAGCAAATGCAAGCGCACGCGCTACTACGTCGTCTTCGTCATCCGCGCTTTCGGGAGCCTCGTCGGACGCCACGCTCACATCTAGACCGTCAACAAGAGGTTGAGGCACGTCGTCTACGTAGCCGGCGAGCAAGGGTGCTTACCGCTAAGCTCGTTGTCAGACTCGTTCTTTTCAGAGAGTTTCTCCGTCGCTGGTTAGGAAACGTGAGATTCAGATGTATGAGTGCAGCGTAGTAAAGTCCGTACCAGGCTCTCCGAGAACCTTGCGGAGGGTCATGACAGTTGAAGCATTCTCGTTGTGAGACTGAGCAGTCGCCTGAATACCCCCGCAACCTTGAACAAGTGAGAGGAGAGGAGAGAGAGGGTCCGGAACGTTCGACCGTCCCAAAGGGAGGTTGTCGAAAGGTACCCTCGAGGACATTTCGGAGTGAGAGAATGTAGGAAAAGGAATAATAACGGAGGTTAAGAATGTGGATTGTGGAAGCGATTCATCCGCTGTCCCACCGAGGCCGAACGAGGGACTGGGATGGGGTGTACCTCTGACAAAAACGGAGTCGGGGAGAGAGGTAGATTGCGGACCAGAGATGCAGCGCGGAATAAAATAGCCAGTCGGATAATCTGATGGATCGGAGTATGAACCTTAAACCGCGACAACAGCGAGCTTTCAACAAAACCCACGTGACCTGGCGCTAACAAGATTAAGAGGTTGGTGGTGACATGCTGTGACACCATCACGGACGAGTTTGCGGCTGTTTGGCAAAAGCCTCTGAATCTAACACGGCCAAAGCTTCGAGTGTCGTCGTCGTCGCGGTCTGTCACCGCTTGACAATGACTGGCTCCAGATCCACTTCTAGCGGAAGGTGAAGGTCGTTGCCAGTATCAAGCAGAAGAGCCGGATCTAGAGGTCGGGACCTAGTAGGTGGAAAACGGAGGCAGAAGGAGGATGGTGATGAATGGCTAGATGTTGGCGATCTATTGCCAGTGGTCTCAGAATATTGGTACGCCTATAATATTCTTTGCTCCATGTCGCGATTATGTCGATGTCGCGGTGGCGCCTGACGATGGGCTCTTTCAAGGTTCGAAGTCGCTCGCCTCGCTCGTCTCAGCAAAGTTCAGCACAGGGAGACCCAGAATGAAAGAGAACCATAGCGTTGACTGAGACCGAGGTTAGATGAAGCATGATACGGCGGTGCAACATGCTGCAGAGCTTACTTATGATCAAGGCAGATGAGGGAGAGAGGAGAGAGGGGTCCTGTGTAGGTGCCTATTCAAAGATCACGAGCATCGTGACTCGCCTTGCTCCACCGGATGGCGTGCACAATTCACATTTCTTGACCGTTCTTCGCATAATAACACAGCTAAAGCCACACTAGCTGAATGGAACTAGGCGATAGGTATGTTCCCTACGCTCCGTCGTTCACTTGTCTCACATGCTTTCCAGCTGAATGCTTCTAGAAGTAGTGCGACTGAGTCACTCCCAGTTCCATTCTGCGATCCAGTGCAATCTCTTCCTACACGACAACGCAAGTGAATCTACATCATTATACCATTGCTCGGACAGTGTTGCGATGCCCCGACTCGATCGTGAAAAGGGTACAAACCTTCATTGAACAGATGAGCCGACCGTTTCAGATATCCAAAAAGGCTACTCGCCTGAGGCCTCAAGTTTGAAGGAAAACGTTGTGAATGATCAGGTAAATCCACCGTAGTCACGTCAATGAGGAATAACGCAACGTGAACTGATGCTCTCGAACGCAGTCACTTCTGTGTAGCAGGCTGTCTCGCGCACTATAGGCCGCCCGCGTCTCGTACATGGTGTCATGAGCATCATTATCGTGCACATTATACACTACAACACGCTCACTACGTCCGCGACGGGGACGACAAAATACGCGTCCAAGCGCGAGATGACGTATAACACGAGGCTCGCAACAAACACCAATCGCGCGAGGATTGGGTCCGGCGCGCACGAGCACACGAAAGCTGCCAACTTCTTCGATCCGGTCATAGCTCCATGTCGATGGGCCTCGTTTCCCTGACCATGGGCGGTGGAGTATCGGGTGGGGTAGGTGAGCATGGGCATGGTTCAGCAGCAGTCGGTCATCATGAGGTCTGCAGAGCGAAAGCGGGTGAGTGTCGTACCTCGGCCACGCGAACGGGAGACGAGAATCGACTCAATCGAAAGTGCGACTGACAGGCTTCGTCAAACCGAATGATGTCACTCGACATGCCGAAGCTCCGGGTGTGTTCATTTGAGTCTGGGCCGCGCGAGGTGAGCGTGAGCAGATTCCAATGAGAGATGAGGAGCAGGTATGTACCTGTTCTGCGCCCACGGCGGTCGATGTTGTGCACACGATACACGAGGTAGTCTTCGCCCGTGTCGGGGTCTTCTCGATGCGAGAATCCTATAGGGTGTGTCTCTATTTTGAGTGTGAACGTTGGCTTCTCAAGAACTCGCAGCGTACCATGCTCATTGAGCGAGACGCAAATTGTCGTGGTTTTTGTAGACCAGGTCATAATGCTCGTAAGGTCAATTTCGTTGCCGTATTCGTAGTCCGTAACCATCATGATCATGAGGAGAGAGGAAAGCTTTGAAGTGTCCTGATAGGTAGTCGTGTTGAAGGAGAGCGTGCAAAAGGAAGTTCAAGTTGTCTTAAGACAGGTTGGTGGCTGGGTGGCCCGAGGACGGTAGTCCTGATAGACAAGTGGCTCGTTCGTGTGGCCGATTGTGATCCGAGGGCCGAGTCATTTCTGAAGAATGCAGGCAGGGTTATATGGCCAGTCTATCTGGCATTCTACGTGGGGACACAAAGGATTGATCGGGAGCCACAATGTACAGGTGCCAGTGGATACAAAGGATGAAAGCGACATTGGAGCTAATGTGACTTTGGTGTGTCATCGTGAAATGAGACACTGTCAAAGTAGGAGTGAGCCCGCGTTATGCACACTAGAGGCGGACACCTTCGACCGCACAGGCTGGGCAGTGGTTCATCAGACAAAGCGCGTGCTATGGTAAGGATCATGGTTAGGTACTCGATACTCACTCCCCGGCAAGATGATCTCAAGGATCTCCATCGACTCTCCGAAGCTCATGGTCTCCATTGTCGAGTCTGTCAATGAAAGATATCATGCACCAGTTGGGAAAGATATATCAGCTCTGTGTGGGAATGGTGAAAGCAAGACGCGCACCGATGTTACGCTTTCGGCGGACGAGGTCCCGCACTTTGTACTTGTACCATACTTCCCCTGTGCGGCGGTGCTTCACTCTGCGCAATGCTAGAGATACGTCAGCTTCGACTAGAATGTCTGAGTAGTACACAGATTGAGCATCAACTGACAACTGCCGCAAATCATGAGGACTCGAGTGGCCCGGACCTGGTTGTCGACCTCTCCTGCTGCGGGGCCAGAACTCTCAGTGGTCGCATCGAACTGCATCGCGCACTTGAGCTTGGAAGTCGCTACAGGGCTATCTGGGAGTGAGTGCTGATCGAAGATGCAGGCGGGTGGTGGAGGTCGAGAGAATGACAAGAAATCCATCACAGGCGTCTACAGGATGGTCACCACTGGTTATGCATATGCATGACGTGGTTAGGATATGAATGCAGCGCGTTCTTCTAGTACTACACTGCCAATCATCACCATTTGTCGAAACGGGAACCTCAGTCGTGACACCTCCATGGCTCATCCTCCTCCTCCCACTCGAGCATCACCCGGTACCGTGAGCCCACCCCCAGCTGCTCCTTGCCTGTCGCGTTCCCTGCCAGCTGGGGAAGAAACTCCTTCACGAACGCGTTCAACTGCTTCCTCGTCTTCTCATTCGGCACCCACTCCTCCGAGACGGGCGCGTTCGTTTCGTGAAGCACGAACTGCACCTCCCCCAAGCTCGGCAGCGCTACCAGCGCATCCCCAAGCGCGTTCCAGACGGCGACCGCCGAGGTGCGCGCGCTGCGGCGGAAGACGGACGGGGCGATGACGCCGTCGAAGATGGCGAAGCTGACGGTGTGCAAGGAGGGCACGCGGTTCTGCGCCGCAGCGGAGGCGAGGATAGACGCATAGACGCGAACGGCGTTGGTGATGCTGTCTGAACGTTTCTCCCTTGTGACGTGTTGGCCAAGGAGGTAGCATGAGAGGTTGAGATTGAACGAGGTAAGGCCCGGGAGGTCGGGGAGGATGAGATTCCAGGGTAACGGTGTCGTTGCTGTAGGTTGGAAATGAGTGCGGGAGAACGAGTTACAGAGTGGAGGTGAAGCCGGGATAGGACGATGCTCACCTGGAATCGAGTCCACCAGATGGAACAGGTTCAGCGTGAGCTTCCTGAGGTGCGCTGACGTTAACACAGGGAGAGAACTGTCGAACGCGTGATCGATGCAGCTTTCTGGCCCGAGCACGAGGCTCCGCATGTGGCTCCCCTGCGAGGTGAGCTCCTGGAGCATCGCCCCGAGGGCCTCGGTGCACTCGGGGCCCCCGTCTGTAAGCTGGAGACCGTCGATATCAGGAATGCTTCCGGTGGGCACAGTATCGAACACATGGAATAGCTCTGTGGCCATTTCCCATGGTCCGGACTCGACGACGAGTTGTTTGATGGAGTCGAAGAGAGACAAGACATGAATGAGAAGGCGAACATCGTAGTCCGGGGCGGAGCACTTGTAAAATCCCATACAGCGTATGGACGGAAGAACGGGCCCATGACTGATGGAGTCTTCGAGGTCAGGAAGTGGAGAACCGACTTCAGTCCCTATAGTGTCTGCGACCGGTGCTGGCGGGCTCCACCACGGGTCGTACCCATAATGGTCGTTGTCGTAAAAGAGGATAAAGTGAAAGGTAAGATCTTGAAGACGAGGAAGTACAGAGACGAGGGCACGGACTGTGTCGAGCGCTACCGGAACGTAGTATTCCCGCAACGCGTCGGGTTCGTCCTCTTCTGGGTCTTTGTCAGGGCTCAAGTCGACGATCTCTCCATCAAGTTTCAGTAGCTCGATGTACTGCGCTATTTCGGACCCCAGTCCCGACTTGGGCAATTCTCGGAGGAAATTCAGAAAGTTGGTGAATCGGTGTGAGGTGTGCTTGTTGGCGACCAGGGTGACCTCGCGGAACAGGTAGGCGCGGCTTGTTGGTAACCACGCCTTGGTTGCCAGCGAGCATGCAGAAAGCGTGTTGGGATCATGTTTTGCGGCTTCCAAAACCATGAGCTGCAGCTCTGGAGGGAGCCGCGGGTGGACGAAGCAGTTATCCGGAGGGGCGACGGTCATGACGTGTCAATTTCTGAGACTTGTCACGATGGGTATTAGGAAGGGATCACATCAAATAGTGAGTTCAGAAGCACTTTGGAAAGTAATTCTGCCACTTACCAGACGTCAGTACTCAGGGTGTTGAGTACGGCCGAGAGGACGAGGAGTAAGTTAGAGAACGGAATTGTACTGAATCTGGCAGTGCTCATCGTGACATGTGCGCACGTGAGTGTGACATTTCGCGCCAAGCGCCGACATAATGCGCGCAGGCACAAGCCTGGGACAGACCCGAAGGCTCTCTCTTACTGACTTCAACGTAGTCTACCCTAGACAGATGGTAGACGTATCTAGTGAAACGTATCTAGTGAACAAAAATATGGAAGTCTATTAACGTATATCTAACAGATAATAGTACGTATTCGCAGAACTTCTGTCAACAGGTAGTAATAAGTACAGCAGCATCAACGGGAGATAGCTCATGGTCAGCAAAATGAATTCCCATTTGCACGGACCTACTCCGAGTCATATGTCTAGTCGAGTAGCCTCCGCGGCAGCCATCATGACAGCGTCCACAACATCCCGCATGTTCCTCTCGTCCAGGTCAGCAGCATCGATATCAGCACTGCGCAAGTATTCCTCGATCTCCTGGCGCTCACGCTCCTTCGCGCGCGACGCCTCCTCCCGAACGCTGTGTGCCTCAAGCTGGCGCTGCTTGTCAAGCTCCAGCCGCTCCCTCTCGTGGGTTGCTACTGCCTGACATTTCGACGGCCGGGGCGCGAGGACAGGGACCGGCACAAGCTGTGCTACTCGGCCGAGTAGTCTATCTGTGCGTCTGCGCTGTACCTCTGCAGCAAGAGCGCCGCGCTGGGCGCGGAGGTGTGCTTTGGGCGATCCGCCGTATTTGACAACGAACTCCGGAATCTTCCAACTGGTAGGAGGACGCCGGGCGCCGAGGACGCCTGCCTCGATCTTCCACTCGGTCACACCGGGGACGGAGATCGGGATAACCGGGAGCGGAGGACGGGCTTCGGGCTGGTTGGACATCGCGCTGCATCATAGGCCGCCGCTACGTGAGTAGTGGGTAGATAGGCATTTGTGAAAGGAGAATGACGCACTGCATGGCGCGCAGGTATGACATGCGCCTCTCACGGAGAGTCTCAGGGCCCTTCACTGTATGGCGGTTTTCGCAGCTGACTTCCGCAGCACTAGAACGCGTCCCGCACTTGCCAGACATGACAACGGCTGGTGTGATATAGAGTCAGGTAATGGAACGGACGGAGAAATATCGCGACGTACGTCGGGTGAAGGACATTGTGATATCGTTGGAATATGCATCACGGTCTTCCACGACATTCACGAGTAGAGCTGATGCCGTGCTACCTGTGCGAACAGTCACAGATATTAGCTGTGTAGTACATGCTACGAGGGTGATGTCACTTACGCAGCGCCGATATCTCGGCGAGTGGAAGATCACCGAATGCAATGCCAATCTCTGCAATGTCCTCCTCAGGTACTAGTCCCTCTGGTAGAAGTGAAGTTAATCCAGCAGCGAGACACGCAGAGTTCAAACATGCACTAACCAAGCACCAATACATCGCCTCTTTCCTCGAGCTTCTCCACAGACCACAGTTTCTCCATGCCGTGGCTAGCACGCAACATCTCTTCTGCTACCACCGAGTATCAGTGCAAGACGTGACTCGCAATGCATAACCAAGGACATACCCAGAGTTTGACCGAGAGGGCTTATAGGCCGTCTGTTCTCATCATGACCTGTCTCGATGGCTTTCGGTTGTGAATTAGGAGATGGGCGATCAGGAAACAGATAGTTTCGCTCCGAATTTCCTGACAGCGACGAGGTAAGGGGTTGAGAAAATGATGGTGATCGGGATGTTTGGCGAGTGGAAACCATCTTGTGTTACTGGAGAGTGAGGTTTGAGTCGCAATAATGAGCAACTCTGTAGCTTAAGGAGGTTGAGAAGGTGGAAGACTGAGGCAAGAGAGCAACTTGAAAGGTTCGTGGCTCGAATTTGGGTCGAGACAAGTCACCTTTGTCACGGTCCCCGCGGGCGGCGCTCACAGATCCCGTGACCATTGGCCGGTGGCTCAGATTTGGGCCAATACAATCAAATGTGAAGAAGGGCTCACACCGATGATCAACGTACCCCGGAGTATGGGATAAATCAACCAAAACCAACATGTCATCCGAGTTGGTACCAAATTTGATAGATGTTCTCTCCAATGACTTAAGTCTCAGAAATGTGACGTCTATCGTCGACTTCAGTCCTAGTACCAGCGCAGAAATATCATGTTTACTAAACACGTACTCTCATGGCCTCAATATCCCACGACACTGTGGATCCGCCGACATGTATTGAAGTCCTCTCAGTCCTGATTCCTTTGTGATGACGCTCATGATGTTGGAGTTATTCAATGTGTTCAATATCCAGCCGAACCCTTGGAGTGTGTTAAATGAGGTGACGTTCGCGGAGGAGTAAGTACTGCCAATGGACAAGGAACCAACCCAAACGAGCTATGGAAGCGCCCAGGTCGGCATCGGACTCATACTTGTCTCGACTCTCAGATCTCTTACGTCAACGCCAACCCTCTGAGGTTGACTATCTGTTCTTTACTTTTCTTCATGCTCTGCTCTCACATTGTGTTTGACGGCTTGCCACTGACAGTCTCTCCCAGATCATTACGTGACACGTCGTCGCAAACACAGTTCACGATATCCTTTGCGGCCATTCCGTAGGTTCGAGCTCAACAGGCTTAGCTTCCTTCCTCTAATCTCAGTTTCTGCATTCGGAAGTCGCTTGACATTTATGTTCTTCTGCAGATACAGAGCATTGGTCACGCCATCATCATCACAGATGGAACGCTCAAGGAAAAGAAGTGCGTCGTAGATACTTATTACGTGCAGCTCCCGAGATAATCATTTCAGCTCCGCAGAGTCGAGAACGATTTACGTTCGTCCGTTCACTGTTTTATTTGTATCAACTGCACCGCCTCTTCTCAGCAGCGCACCTCCCTAGCGCACCTCCACCATCCACCACATCACCGCCGCCACAGGCCCTTTTCTGTTTTTGATATCACGCGCGGACTGATTTTGAGTTCAAGTAGATGCGAACTAGTCGGTTGGGACGTGCGCGTGATGGCAAACGAGAGACACGTCCTTACCGCTTCAGTGGTGACGTTGAGCCCGCACGGATTGTAACGAGCCTAGAGGTATTCCAAGATAGTGCCTCATGTACCGGTGAACGTTTACCGCCGGATGGGTGTTCTCACACTACGGCAGATCTACTACCGCGTACAAATCCCTGATGCTCGGAGTCTAGAAGAACCTCGCCATTCTGACATTCACGCCGGTACGCTAATCTCATTATTGCGAACATTGCGAACATGCCGCCAGGCACACCCATGACGGCGCTCCGGCGAAGTCAAAGCTGCGAGCACCTACTCATCAGTCTCTGAGTTTAACCATCTTAGATATTCACACCTTCCAAATGCACGAACCTAGATGATACATCACCGTACTCCTAGTCTCCGTAGCTAGCCAAGATAGAAAGATGACAATCGATCTTTACCATCCTTCTAACGATAGCTCACTGAACATTTTGGGCATTATTGGAGCTCACGGCATGCAAGAGCTCGGATTTGCAATGCTTTCTACAGCTCTCACATAAACATCATTGGTTCCAATCCTTCCGTGACAGGCCAGTTAATTTATATCCACGAGAGGGGCTCATGTTATGTCGAGGCTGTTGTCTTCCATTCCTTGTAGACGGGTACCCTGATTTTCTGTCCGAATGCAGGTCGTACTCTGTTGATGAAGCGGCATTATGGGCACCTGATGGGCTACTTCAAGCAGGTATATAAGGAACACGGATCTTCCGCTTGATAGAGCCAGCCCCAAGCTACAGCCTATCATACACATCCACACCTCTCTCAGCGACCTTTTGACCTCTACCACATCATGTCTCCACAGGTTCTGCCTACCACCAGCTTTGCCGTCACGGTCCCCAAGCCGTCGAACATCTACGTATACTACCAGAACACGGAGGCCGCTATCGTACAGAGCGTGTACAACAGGGGTTGGACTGGCGGGGTGACATCGACTCTCCCCTTCAAGGCCGCCACGTCCACTCCTCTCGCGGCCGTCAACCTCACTGTCAACGGACAAGAAGTGAGTACCGCTGAGCTTGTTGTGAATACTTTGTGCTTTCCATGTTGACGATGTGTCGCAGTGGCTCCGTGTCTACTACCTCAGCCCTGACTACAAGTTGAAGGAAGCCTGTTACGTCACTGGCAAAGGCTGGTACTCCGGCGGGCTGGATGCGCAGAACGTCCAAGCTGCGGCCAACAGCTCCATTGCTGCGTTCAGCTTCGACGACGTCGGACAGACGTCCATTCGCGTCTACTACCAAGGTCTGTGGAAGTTCGTCATCATGTTTGATAGCTTTTCACAATTCTGTACAGAGGCGAAGACGAACAAGCTCCAGGAGTACTGCTACACCAACGAGCGCTGGTTCAGCGGTGCGACCAACCTCCCGACCGCCCTGAGTGGAACTGGAATCGCGGCGATCTCGTACTACTTCGAGGGCCAGCTCCAGCACCGGCTCTACTACCAAGCCGAGGATCTGACCATCAGAGAGCATGCATTGGTTGGCGCGAGCTGGGTCCCAGGTTAGCAGAGCGTCCACCCACCCAGTCGCACACTCTCTCCGTCGAGTTATGCCGCTGATGCAATGATACACAGGCGTGTTTAACGGCGGGGTCGCCCCGGGCCAAACCCCGATCGGCGCGCTCTTCCTCAGCGGGCTCGGTACTGTCCTCGACGTCTACTGGATGGACTTGAAGCAACAGATCGTCCATAGCATGCGGGAGAACAGCGTCTGGTCGACGAACAGTATAGCCGAGCAGGCCACGAAGGCTGGTTCGAAGTTCGCCATCGTGGGGTGGCAGGGAGGCAAGGTTATCCGCGGATACTACCAGACTCAGGACCGCGGCGTCCGCGAGGTGTGCAAGAACAGCTTCGAAGGCAGCTGGGTGCCTGGCGCTACGCTCGCTTCGGGCTGGTGAACGTACTGGATGCTTCGGATGAGATGGGTTACTACACCCACTTATCCATCCACTCAACCTAAGGCTCTCGCACAGACCACTTCTCGCACCACTGTCCCCTGAATATCTGAGCACATTACATAACCAAATAGGCACCGAATCCTTCCTGTCCTTGTACCTACTAGTATGTGACGTCCGTGATGGAAGGCGTTGAAAATATGATCTACTTACTCTTGAGACTCTGACTGTTGCAAATGGCCTGCTCTTACTATAATATGCAGTGCTCTCGGCCGACCGGAGAGTGCAACACATCGTTTGTTTGTTTGTTTGTTTGTAATCCTAGTTTACCGCCCTCGAGGGCCTAGCCCTATGGTAGGCAGTACATGACAAGGTAACTACACGTTCGACCAATAAACCAGGGAAAAAATCACGTAGCGATAGCAGGGGGTGAGGGAGTAAAGTCGAGGCACAGCGACCAGGGCCATTAAGTGTCAGAGCGCGGCCGAGGCCTTGTAGAGTAAGAGAGAGTGGGGAGAGAGAGATGTCCGGGATAGAGTAGAGTATAGTCGTATAAAAGAAGGGCTCCCCGTCGCGCGCTGTCCCCACAGCCCCCGGCCCTCGAGCGGGCAGGGCCATGGGTTCTAAACCTGCTGTAGGGTTTCAATCCCTTCTACAGTCAGGGAGCCAAGTCGCAGTTCCCCGCTTCCTGTCAAAACTCCGCCATGCCCAGAGAAGAGGAACAGCGCGTGCCGTAGCCGAGAAGAAAAAGACGAAGAAGAAGAGGCACCTCCAGCTCCATGTCGCGGGCGGAGAGCTGCCCATGCTGCCTCCCCCGAGGGGTCCTGAGGGCGGCAGCAGAGGCAGCTCAGTTGTCGAGTATCGCTTCGAGGGTCGGGGACGTCTACGGGACAAGAATCAGCGAGGGATATCGGGAGAGTGCGGGTAGAGTCTCAGGTCTCATCGTCGCGCAGGGCCGGCAGTGCGCCGAATGTCCGTCGGAATCGATCGGTCGCGTTGACGTATCCGAAGAGAGGACGAAGGCCGTCGTCCGAGTTGAGTAGCACCTTGAGGGTGCGGCCGGAGAAACCAAGCGGGGCGTAATGGACAGCGCGGTGGAAGGCGTAGGTCGGGCATTGGAGCAGGAAATGAGCAACAGTCTCCGGGGCTTCTCCGCAGGTGGGGCATGTCGAGGTGAGCGACTTGCCGATGCGCTCCAGGTAGGAGTAGAGCGGGATGTGACCGGTTCGGAGCTGCAAGAGAAGGTTAGCATGACGGCGGGGTAGCGTAGCGGCTCTCTCCATGTATTTCTTGGACGGCATCTTCCCGTCGATCCTCCCCATTCGGATACCGCGTTTGGAGGTGCGCCACCGCTCACGAGCGATCCGCTCGAGTTCTTGCTGATAGTTTTGTCGCGCTCTTGACACGCTGAGAGGGAGGGGCTTGCGCAGCTCGCGCGGAAGGTGGCCTGGCGGGCTCGATTGTCCACTCGCCGCCTCTTTCGCCGCCTCGTCTGCCGCCTCGTTGCCCGGGATGTCTTCATGCCCCGGGACCCATCTGAGAGTGAGTCGAAGTCCCGGGTTCGCGGCCTTGAGCTTCTTGACATAGCTATGAAAAATGTCAGTGAGGTACCGTCCCGGAGCCGCTGTGCGTAGCTTCGAGGCTTGTATCGCCGCCGTGTTGTCCAGCGCGATGGATGCGCGTCGAATTGGGCCTTGTGTGCGTTCCGAGAGCAGGAGGATGAGGGCGAGGATCGTGGCGAGGATCTCCGCCTCGTAGACTGTATGCCGCTTGGAGGGCCCGAGATGGTACCTGAGGATTTTGGGACGCCGCCGCCCGGGTGCGTAGAGTACCGCCGCTGCTCCTACTCCGCCGTCGATGTCCGAGCCGTCGGTGTAAACTCGGTACGCGCCGTGCCGCGCCCATCGCGCATCATCCTCGATCGCCTTGTCCCGATCGGTGATGACGTGTGTGCGGTGTCCAGGCGACCAGCGCGGGTGCATACGGGATGGGGTGATGCGCTCGGTGTGCTTGTGGTCGAGGAAAGGGCGGTATGCGTCCATTAGTTCGTGGAGCGAGGAGCGGTGTCGGCGGACGAGCTTCCGGGCGGCCTTCTGTACGTGCGTGGCGAGGGGGTGGGGGCGGGGGAGAGCGCACAGGCGTACCGCGGAGCGGTGCGCCAGCCTGTCAACGAGGAGGTCAAACGGGAGCAGGTTAGTATGCGCTTCGAGCGCGTCAGTGGCGGATGAGCGGAGAGCGCCCGTCATGACTAGGAGCGCTTGGCGCTGCACGCGCGCGAGGCGCCGAATGTTGCCGACGGAGCCATGCCTGCGCTTCTGCCCCCGGAGCTTGCGGACGGGGACGAGGAACACGTCTGATGCGTAGAGCATGCTGGGGATGACGACGGCCATGTACAGCCGTCGCACGATCCCCAGCGTGAGCCCATTCCTTGTCCTCGCCAGCCGCCGGAGAAGGGCGACCCACTTCGCGCCTTTTGAGTATGCGAGTGCCGTGTGCTCCCGAAACTTGAGGTTTTGGTCGACGAGAACACCTAAGAAGCGATGGTAAGCGACTGCAGATATTACCGTGCCATCCGAGAGGCATAAGTCTGGCCCAGTGTCCTTGATGAGGGCCTTGCAGTTCACTAAGCCGAATTTGTCGAGCGAGTATGCGGAGTTGTGCGAGCGCGACCAGTCGAGTCCACCGCCATGACGCTCCAAGAAGTCGCGGATCTTGACGTGGCAGTCGGCGAAGGTGCTGCCCGTGGTGACAAGTGCAACGTCGTCCATGGAGCCGACTGCCAGCTCCCCGCCCTTGAGCCGTGCGCTGTCGATGAGGTCAGAATTGTAGAAGGCATAGAGGATCACCGAGAGAGGGCAGCCTTGATCGATGCCGCTCATGATTTCAAAAAGTGTCGATTCGAAGTCGTCGAACTTGAGGCGGGTCTTCCTGCCGTCGAGTTTCACGCGTAGCCAGTCCACGTATTCCACCGGGACTCCTCGCATGCGCAGGTTGTGAAAAAGGCGCTCCGGGACAGCGGCGGGGAACGCAGACTTGATGTCGAGGAAGACCACCGAGGCTGCTTTGCGCTGGCGCCACGCGTCCTTGATCGTTTTGGTGACCAGATGAATGGAGTCGGTTGTCGTTCGACCTGTGCGCCCTCCAAATTGGAAGTTGGCTAAAAGGGAGTGTCGCTCAGCCTCGTATACTAGCACATCTGCCACACACCGTGAGAGTATCTTTGAGACACAGTTGAGCAGAGCGATCGGGCGCCACGCCTTGGCTACAGTGTAGTCAGACTTCCCGGGTTTCTTCAGGACGACGGTGTTGGAGAGTTTCCATCGGTCGGGGTAGTAGTGCAGGTCGAATGTAGCTCTGAAGAGGCAGCTTAGGATGGGCGTGAGGGTGTCGCCACAGTGCTTGTAGACTTCGTTTGGAACTGCATCTGGGCCCGCCGCCTTGAACGAGCGCAGTGACTTGATAGCTTGCCGGACCTGCCCGTCGGTGATGGGCCGGAAGGCGAACTTGGGCGCCGGATACGGCCCTCCCGGAACCTGAACGTCGCCCGGCGGGAGGAAGAATGCGCGATAGAACTCCTCCCCTTTGTTGGGATTCGAAGTGATGACCTTGCCCTGGCCATTCGGCTCAGTCACCCTCAGCGGAGGGATACGAGCGCGCGCGCCGTCCGTCGAGCCCGTTTTGAGGAATCTGTTGGCGTCCCAGATCGACTTCGCGTCCACAGAGTCTATCCACTCGTTCCAGTGGTCCTTCTTTGCTGTGCGGATGGCATCAGTATAACGATTTCGGAAGCTTCGGTACTCAGCATGTGCGTGGTGCGCGCGCACCGCCCGGTGCCTGTGTGCGATTCTCCCGAGTCTCTCCTTCTCCTTCCTCATCTTGGTGAGCTCCTTGGACCACCAGCGTTTTGCGTAGGGGGTGTCTGGGGAGAGAGGTGCGTGCTCCTCAATTGTAGCCTGCAGGTCGTCCATGAGCGCCGCGAGGGTCTTGTCGAAGTCCTGTCGCGTCGTGATCGCACCCGGAAGGGCCCGAGTGTCCAGTCGTGCGGTGAGCGATGTGTCAAAGTCGCCCCAGTCCACTTTGCGGAAATCGCGTCGGACGCGCTGCGGTGCCTCTTCGGTTGGCAACTCGAAGACTGTGAGAATGGGGAAATGATCTGTCAGTATTGGACGCAGCTCCTCCGCGACTCGACACGACTGCAAGCGCTCCAGCAGCGGTTCAGAGCAGAAAACATTATCAGGGCGAGTGCGGGACTTAGCGTTCATCGACTCCAGCGTGGCGACTGACGCGGGGAGTGCCATCTCCATGCCTAAGTCTGCTACTCGGTTGATGAGCAGTTCTGCGCGGACAAGGTTGTTCCTAGAAAACAGCTGGTGATTAGTAGGGTCATCCCAGCTGGGGTGGTGGCGGTTGAAGTCTCCCAGCCACACTACAAGGTGTTCGCCCTCGCCGGCCGCCACGAGCGCCCGGGCCGCCCGTGTGGCGGCGTGTATCGCCGTATCGTGTGCGCCATCCACGTAGAAGTTGAAGAGGTGGACTGTAGCGCCCGCTGACTTGATCGAGATCGCTGTGATGTCGGGGTGAGAGACATCTACCGGGGTCCAGGTGTTGGTTGAGATGCGGGTGTTGACGAGGATGACCGAGCGAGATCGTCCGGCGGTGTCCCTGTCCCGAACAGCCGGGTACACGGTCCTCCAGTGCGGGGTACTGCGAGTGAGTCGGAGATGGTCGAGATACGGCTCCTACTGTGCAGAAGTTCTAATTGGCCGTCCAAAGATTTGTTGATGTTCTGCTGCCAAATACGTAGAAGTGAGGCGCCTGGGGCTGTCAGTACGTTGCGGGAGGAGGATCTCGAGGGGGCGCGCCGAAGAAGCCGTCGAGGTTGGCTTGGCGGGGGCCTTGAGTCGCCGGGGCAGAGGGGAAGCGGTGGGCAATCTGATCCCAGAGAGACGGAGGCGGGGGTGCCCGTGCCATGAACTCGTCGTCGGTGACCCAGGTGCCGGGGTCGCTCGTGACGAAGTACCTAAATCCGTTGTCAGTGCGGCGCGAGGTGAAATCATGTACCTTCTTGCGGTATGTGGGACATGAGCGGTCCCACGCTGCGTGGCCATCCTCCTCGCAGTTCGCGCAGCGGAAGTGGGCGGGGTCCTTGATCGAGCACTGATCGGTGGGGTGATGGCCTGCGCATACCACGCAAACCGGGTGACTGCACGGACAGTCTCTGGCCAGGTGGCCGTCGTATGCTTGACAGTGAAGGCAACGCACCGGCTCCTTGATGTCGCGCCGCACAATTACCTTGCGCCCCGCAATAGCGAGTCCCTTGAGGGCCTGGTTGGCCTGGTCGACGCTGTGGAAGGTCAGCCGGATGTGGGCGGTGCGCTGGCCTGTGTAACGCTTCTCGATTCGCTTGATCCACTCAGCACAAGCGATTGCGCCGTCTTGCAGCCCGTGGGTGTGTTCAATTGCGCGCCACGCACCCGCATCGTGCGGGTCGAATTCGACCGGGACGCACTCTGCAACCAACAGGTAAGTGCGCTCGACAATCTTGGCGCTCGATCCCATCTTTCTGGTGAAGGAGGTGTTGACGTGGGGCTTGAGGAGCCAGCGGGCCATGTCGCGAGAGGAGAGGGTGATGACGACGTCGCCGTGCTGCTGTATCTTCGCGGAGTCGAATGTTGCATCTTTCGGGGATGTAAGCCCCTCGCCCGCCATGATGTCGACCGCTTGGCGGGCCCGTTCCAGCACTTCCCGGTCCGATAACCTTGCGCCCTCCACGTCGGTGATGGCCACGCCTCGCACCAGCACTTGACGCTGGAGCAGGTCGGCGAGGTCCACTGCCCGACGTGTACGTGTGGGGGCGGTATCTAGTGAGCACTGAGGGGTGGGATGAGGGGGCGCACCTAGGGGACGGGCCTGCGAGTCCCGTAACGTATGCATGTCGTCGCGGGCTAACGCCAGTGCAGCCGTCGCCGCCTCTAGCCCCTTCTTCGCCTCTGTCAACTGTCCCGCGCACTCCGACATCGCCCTCCGCGCTGCGTCCATCTCCTCCGTCCCCGACGCGACCTCGTTTTCGACTTTCTCGGCGTGGGTGTCGAGGCGGAGAGTCAGCTGGGCCTCGATCCTCTCGGCGACTGAGGTGACTAATTTTCCATGCAACTTCTTGTAAGAGACCGCCTTGGCCAGATGTGCGAAGGCGATAAGGCTTTTGCGCGCGAGGTCGGCGGCCGGGGCGGAGAGCGCGAGGTGCAAGAGGCCGGTGATGAGTGCGGAGTCCGTGACGGCGTCGTCGCCCTCTGGGACTAGCGTCCTTTTGCGGAGGAAGTCGAGGGAGGCATCCAGGTCCGGGATATGTTCTTCTGTCTCCTTGAATACACCGCCGGGCGAGATGAGGTATCCGGCCAATATGTTTGTGAGCTCATATCAGCCTGATATCGTCCGAGGTATCAGCCACATGTCCAGTCAGTACCTATTTGGTATCAAGCGTCAATATCCCAGCGTCATCACATCAATGTTGTCTCAACATCTGCACGACATCTATCTGGTATGTGAGCCTCCGTATCTTCTTTGTATACGTTCAATGCCTGCTCTATACCTTACACAATATCAGCCATGCAATGGCAACGCGTGACACGGTCCTGAGGCAATCATAAAGTTAAATCTTTGGTGCGTCGTCTGCTCATGTTGAACTTGTCCTCTCCCATCATGTCCCCCACTTGATCCTCCCTTCGGACCCTGGCTTTCCCGCTCGCTCTACCTGCCTCTCTTCCTTTCTGCTCTCGGCTTGAATCTCTCTTCATGCTTCCCATCCATTGGACTGTTCCTATGTGTACATGCCGAGGGTTGTGAAGCTTGATGGGTAGCGACAGGTAGCGACTGGCTGTGTTTTCGTTCGAATCCCTCTATTATAGGTGCGTGCTCACTGTCTTCCAACCGCTACATCCCTCCTTTGAATGTACAACCAACCCTGCGGATATTGGACCTATGTGAGTCATCATCACATGTACGGTGCTCGCGACCGGATCCCCCTCGCATCCGAAGCCTCCTGTGACAGCTCAGCTCCGCCGCGTCCACACTCGTCCCTCTGCTTGTCCTTTCCGGACGCTCAAAACTTGATGTAGTATGTGAGTGCGCTGGTCCATCGTGTTAGAACACCTGTATTGTACGTTATTATATCTCATTTCGACCAATGCTGCTCGCTATACTATGTACTAAGTATGTATTCGAATACCAGTCGCAGCTGAAATATACAAAGGATTTTCCCATAATTGTCGTGAATCAGTTTTCCGCCGCAATTTGTTTCCGGCCAGCGACAAGCCAGGGTTGCAAACGAGCGGGTGCGCGCTTAGCGACGATACCAGACTGATATCTCGAGGACATCCACCTGGTATGTCCTCTATTATGGCTGCGATATGATTGATCTATATCAGATCCGGATTGTCTGAACTTTACGTCCTTTCAATATATTGTGCCATACCGATGGGATATCAGCGCTCATATCCTAATGTCCCCACAATCTGATATCTCTCACACATCACTGTCACCCGGTGGTGTAGCTGCCGGTGGGTTTTTGCTGTCGTCGTTCTCGCCGCTGTCCTCGCCGGCGCTGTCGCTGAGCTGGCGCCGGCGCCTACTGGTCGTCGCAGCTGTCTTGACGTGTCGCTCGCCGACGACGATTTCTCCGGCTGCCCGTCTTTCGTCATGGTCGCCAGTATGTAGTCTAAAGGTATGTAAAGTAGTAATCTAGTACCAGTGAGCCAGATGTGCCGCACGCTGGCAGCCTCCCCTGTAAGGCTGGAGCGTGGGAAGATTCCGGGTGGTGGTGGTAGCAGATCAAGAGGGCCCCAATCGCAACACATCGTTGCAGTTCGCCGCAGTAGATTTTGCTTGACGACGACGAGCATTGCATACAGCCATCATGACATGGAGATAGGGTCGAGATACTATTACGCCATTTTCAACCGACCCAGCGAGTAGTAGAGTAGGACCTTATGGTCATACTATCGTATCGTATACATGCATCCCGCAGCTCCTGCTCACTCGCAGGAGACTGTGTCAACAAGGGACATGTGAGTTATAGTATCATCGGGCCTCGGTTCACCAAGACCACCCTACATAGCAGCCTAAAACGCGGTCTCAACCCCATGTCCAGGCTCCTTTAACCTGATCCGAGTCCGCGACATCTAGATCGGTGATCCAAGAGCATTCTAGGCGTTCTCCCCCTACCTCCAAAGAGCGACGTGACTTCCGGTGCGATCGATCCGCGTCTTAGCTATGGTCAGATAATGTGACACTCTGCGATCTCACTTCCCCACTCCGCAACGGCCGTGTCTCCTCGGCAGAGCCCGCGGAGATACTAAGCCAAAAGTCGTCAATCAGCGATTCCGCGAGGTTCGACACGTCCCAAGTCAGGCCCAACCTTCCACATGGACCTGCCGGGGAGCGACGCGGCGCTGGAGAAGAAGGCGTGATCGGGCGCGGGAGCGGTGTAGAGCGTGCAGAAGACGGCAACCACGACGATGATGACGGCCGATGCGCATTTGATGGCCGCCGCGGACGACCTGTCTGGGGTTGTGACGGACGAGAAGACACGGAGGGAGGCCATAGGAACTGCAGGTCTGACTTCTGCCGGCGAGACTTCGACGTCGCGCTGCGTCATAAGACCGTGGCATGAGTAGGGACGGGGAGTAGAGAGGGATTTGTGAAGAGAGATGACGCACTGCATCATGCGGAGGTGCAGCATACGGAAGGCCTTGGGGCCCTTCGCCGGACTCCCCATGGGTGTTCGTAGATACAACGTACGGCTGGCCTCCGCAGCACCCGGAATTGTCCCGCGATTGCCAGACACAACGTCGATCTGGAATTTGACCATGGGATTTCCGGGTAAATGTCGCGAATTGCGATGCCCGAGATTACCCATCGTCTCTGACGATGGCCGTAGGTATGGGAGATGTAACGCTACCTGCGCTAGCGAACATCAACAAAGTGATGCAAGTTCAGAGTGCAAAGTGATGGCACTGACGCAACGGAGAGATCTCGAGTGGCATACCATCGAAGCTCATGTCGATCTCTGCGACATCCCCATGGTTCGAAATGGACACTGGCAGCGCGCGACGCAGATATTCGGCAACACACTAAGAACATTGCTTCGCCCTTCAAGATCTTCAGCCGACCGTAGCCCTTCCTCGCGACGTATGACTCTGCGCGTGTCAGCTCTTCCGCTAACCACGATTCAACTACATTCTGAGTGATCGTTAGAGGCAGAGGAGAAGACATGAAGGAGCTGGTATCGACCGGGCTCGAAGGCCGCGCCCGCGTATTCAAGTTACAATCAAACGAGGTGGTCAAGGTTGACGAAGCGAAGGCCAAGCGGAGGTAGATGCATGTTTGCGATGCAGGTTATTCCGTTCCGAGGTGATGAGGTGAGGGATCGAATATCTGTTGGTGTTTAGGGTGTCGAGCTAGCGGCAACCATGCTCGGTCTGTCGGATCTGAATTGTCCTCGTCAGAGGAGAAATCAGTCTGACGGAGGTTCAGACTGAGAAGAGAAGAGGTCACCTCCGTGGCTCGAAAGATTGAATGGTCCTCGGGATCGGGTCACGTGACATATCTTAGGGGGCAGCACTACTCTCAGACCCAACTATGAGAAGGTGGAGGAACAGGTCCATGTGCACAGATAGAGAAGAAGACTATTTGAGGGGAGGATTGGCTCACGTACCGAGAAACACTACCCCCATACGAAGACTCGCGGTGAATAGTCCACGGCCATCACGTCATGCGCGTTCTAGGAAGACTCTTCAACGGAGTGTATCCTAGCATAGCGTTGAGCAATAGAGTATGAGAGCTACGAGCACAGGCATGGCAAGCACACTGACGTCGTCTTCACAGTTGCGTCGAGTTCACGTCATGGTATTCTGAAGATTCACTGACATGTTGCGAAACCTTCCGTTGTCTTGCGAACGCGATGCCACTCTTGCATTCTCGTAGATGATCCCAGATCATTGCTTACCAACAGTAGAGGGCAGTCAGTGCAGCGAATGAGGTTGTTTAAGGCTGGAGGAGGTGCAGGTGCAGGTGCGCAGGTCGCACGAGATGGACGTCGGGAACAACCGTGTAGACGCTCGCTCCCGACTTTGTTCTCAAACTCTTTGAGCAGCGCCGAGCTCGCTCCCCAAACATCCTCCACGCCCGTGCGATAGCTCTGCTGTGCCTCAGAAACTTGACTGGTGTATCGAAATGTCCTTGCCTCCTCCGACGACCGTCTCTACGAGGTCTCTTCGTCCCCGCAAGTCGAAGGGGAAAACCCCGTCCTCCTCCCAGCGAGGCTCAGGCTCAGGCTCCTCTCGCTCAGACTCTCTTCCGCTATTTGAATCGCCTCAGCACAACCAAAATGCTGACACAGAACACGTATATGGCTCTGTAGTGAGAGGGCGGAATACAAAGACTGCGATGAAACGGGAACACTCTGTCTCTCCTGTCGCGGGGCCTAGCACAACGAAGAAAAGACGTAGCGGAGCATCTGGTAAGTGTCTCTTGCCGAAATCTTGCATATAACCAGTAAAGTGGACTGGTGCTAGCGGTGAGCCCCTTGCACGACGTCCTCGCACTGCTGAGCCACGCTGGCTTCATTGTCGCAGTAGATGGTCGCTGTGCTGGGAAGGGGACACAGCTGTGTGCTAGTGTGTGGGACATTTATTTCAGTGGGTCGTTTCATAACGTGTCAGACAAAGAGCGTGGATGCACCAATCTACTTGACCTTTGCTCGCGATATCCGGTCTCGTCAGCTCAGCGCAGTCTCAACGAATCATTGTTGTTCGTATGCCTCTCACGACCATCGCTGACATGTACTACAGGTACCCCACCTCCGCCATCGCCATGGACCAGGACACTCGTTCGCATGAACTCGAAGGCGCAGAACCTGTGACTATCACTACGACCGAGCCGCTGCACTTCCGAATCAGTGTTGACCATGACTATCGACGTCTTATGGACGACATGTGTTCAAGCTCTTCTGGCGGACGCCATGTCGCCACGGATGCCGTTCCAAATAACTCCGAAACGCAGGGCGCAGTCATGTATAGGACACCCTTAGTCGACGATTCGCTTGCTCCCCTGGCGGGTACATCAACACATCCTCCCGAGACCCTCACCGTGCTCTCCGGCCCTGAAGGCGGGTCATCTGACTATCCACCACCGACTGATGTCATCGTGCAGTCTCAGGCGGCATCCTAAGGCTCTACATCGAGGCCAAAGGCCTCACCGCAACAGACTCGACCGCTCGAAGCCGTGCCAATTGACGAAGTCGAGCCGCTAGCGGCTTACACCTGTCCCATTTGCTTCTCGCCGCCGTCTCACGCCACGATCACGCCTTGTGGTCACGTCCTCTGCGGCGAGTGTCTCTTCACCGCGATCAAGACCACGCTCCAGCGTGGCGCGTATACACTCCCTGCCTGTGAAGGAATGGTGGCTAGGTGCGTTCACAGCGTGCGCCGTACATCGCCTTCTCAGTCAGAACTCTCTGCAGGTGCCCGGTGTGTCGAGCACCTATTCCGGCGTGGAATGGGAAAGGTGGAGGGGTCATTGGGCTGCGACCCCGCGCGGTGTTTAGCCTGTAGACTTCTAAGAGCTAGCTCGGACCTGTGAATGTAGAAGGTCGGTTTCCGAACGTTACTGGGCCCTGCCCAGGACCTACACGCGATGTTCACGATTCGATTCCGTAAAGATACGTCTCGGGGTATCTGCACTCCGCAAGACGGGACGTGGCTTCGCCGTCCTTCGCCGAGACGTTCCCATCGCCGAGAGGACGATGACGCAGACACCTACATGCCCTGTACCTCCATCTCACTCTTCAACACGTCGCCAGCAACATTCTCCTCCTCTCTCGCCTCTACTATTCAAACGTTCCTCCCACCTCTCCTAGGACTATACTGCTCCCACAGGCGGATAACCATCTCCCTGTACGACGTTGCCTAAGGCACGGGGCGTTGGCTCAAACGTAAGAGTAGCAGAAGACTAAGCTCGTGCCAAAACCCGCCCGAATAACGTCTGCTGCATCAGGCTAACTCCAGAAATGCGGACGCTGTACCTGTCGAGGCCGCCCCCATTCACCATCGGCGCCATGCTTCCGCTGACGTGCACATCGACTGGACAAGCCAGCTGTCCCATCGACTGCGACTGGTCACTCCACCTCTGGAATCGTGGCGCAAGCATGGTCACTGCTCGGAATCGAAGAGAATCCCGTCGAGCTGACGTTTACGGCGGTACCTGGTAGTTCTATCTGCTGTTTAAGAACGGTGCTCATTCATCTCATCATACCCGCTGCCACAGATACATGACATCGTTCGGGTCGGGCTACTGGTAATGGAGGTCAAACCGACTGGTTCAGTATAACCCTCTGTCTGCGTCTGGAATCCAAGTGCGAGAGAGTCGCAGGAATATGACAAGTGTGTTCTGTTCGCAACATGAAACTCTAGCTCCGCGTTCGACTAAAACTTGGAATTGTCCAGCGTACGCCTGCGAGGAAGTAACCTCAGCGATCTCGGCGGGGTCACTTAGGGCCACTTACGTTCGTTGCTTCCAATACTGTGTCCACAATGACATCCACGTGCGAGATCATGCACCTCAGGTGACTGTGTTCCATTCCTCGAAGGTTGGAGCAACGTCTTCGTCTCAAACGTAAGTCGTCCAACTGGCATTCCTATG
The DNA here is from genome assembly GCA_022606115.1 of Daedaleopsis nitida. Classification (NCBI taxonomy): domain Eukaryota; kingdom Fungi; phylum Basidiomycota; class Agaricomycetes; order Polyporales; family Polyporaceae; genus Daedaleopsis; species Daedaleopsis nitida. The sequence continues at coordinate 3,043,769 of JABYQM010000005.1, read as the reverse complement.
GCTGAGAGGGGACGTACTGCCAACACGTGAGGCGCTAGTCTACAGTATATAACGACGTCGAATGCCCCTCCAGAGAGCCAACCACAAATCACTACACCGTCCACATCACCCTCAACAGCACCTTCCCACATCATGTCTACCTCAGTTCTTGCCTCCACAAACATCGCGACGACGGTTCCCAAGCCGGCGAACATCCATGTTTACTACCAGGAATCGAACGGCGATATCATCGAGAAGTTCTACAACAAGGGTTGGTCTCCCGGCTCGAAGCTCCCCATCAAGGCCGCCCCGGCCACTCCTCTCGCGGCCGTCAACCTCACCGTCGGTGAAGAAGAGGTACATGTCCCTGAACCCGTTATTGACCAAATATCTAATATCGGGCCTCGACGTTGCAGTGGCTCCGTGTGTACTACCTGAGCGTCGATCACAAGATCAAGGAGGCCTGCTACGTTTCGACCCGCGGCTGGTACGACGGTGGCCTCAACGCGCAAAACGTCCAGGCTGCGGCCCACAGCTCCCTCGCCGCGTTCACGTTCGACGACGCCGGTCAGACGTCCATTCGTGTTTACTACCAGGGTCAGTATCGTCTCATGATCCCACGACGCCTGCTTAGTTGCTGATGCACAATCACATTGCTCCAGAGGCAGACTCGAACAAGCTCCAGGAACACTGCTACACGAACGAGAAATGGTTCCGCGGTGCGACCAACCTCCCGGTCGCGCTCAGCGGGACCGGCCTCGCCGCCATCGCGTACTTCTTCCATGGCCAGCAGCAGCACCGCCTCTACTACCAGGCGGAGGATCTGCACATCCGCGAGCACGCCTTCGTCGGCACGAGCTGGCATGCAGGTTCGTGAGCTGCTGTTCTCGCGACCTTCGAGGGTGGTGGCGGCTTACAAAATATATCACTGGCACGCAGGCGAGTTCGACGGCGGCGCTAACCCTAGCCAGTGCCCTCTCGGCGCGCTTTACGCCAGCGGCCGGGGCGTCGTCCTCGACGTCTACTGGATGGACTCGAAGCAGCAGATCGTCCACAGCGTGCAGGTCAACAGCGTGTGGGCGAACGGCCATGTCACGCAGCAGTCCCTCAAGTCCGGCGCAAAGTTCGCCGTCGGGCAGTGGGAGGGCGGTAAACACGTGCGCGTGTACTTCCAGTCCCAGGACGGCGTCCTCCGCGAGCTCTGCAAGGACGACTTCGACGCCGAGTGGGTGGCTGGTAGCTTCACCGCCGCTTAAAGTCGTTTTGGCCAAGGTTTGTGGTGCCTCTGAGGATTCGGCGTACAGCTCATCATGACTTCTTTTAGCTCGCAATTTGTCGGGCCGTTGAAGAAGTTGTTTTTGTATGAATTGTATTGCCACAGACAGGATTCAACTCCTGACACTTGTTGTACTCGCTGCGCAGTAAATACAGAATGCCATGACGTCCATGTTGAATATAACCGGCAGCGTCAGACACGGTCCTTTCAGGTTGCTCATACTCGAGGTGTTGCATCCACCTCCTGCCACACCTGAGATGCAGGTGAGCCCTAGACATTTGGGAGGCAGATGCACACGGCTTCGGACACTGAAAAGCGAGGCAACCTACGAGTCGGCACTCCTCGAGCGTTCCGCCTGCGCAACGCCTCCTCGCCCTTTTGCAACTATGCGAATACCATTGTTCGCACAGCTCTCTTTGTAATGCGATGGTCTCCGCTTCACTTAATGCGGCGACATCCGCAAACAGCTAAAGAGGGTCTAGTATACAGTCTGTCTGCTGCCGCTACACTTCGGCCACTACATGAGTGTTGAGACGCACGCGCGCGATCTAAATTTCAATAGGTCTACTTATCTATCGAAATATGGCATACGGCGCGTTCTGGTGATCCGCGAGTCTGTCGATGCGGAGAGAACGCTGTCAGTCACCGATTGCAGTGAGTGGCCGAAAAGTCGTTGGCAGCCAATAGCTTATCTATCCCGCCTAGGTGCAACGTTCCTGACTCCAAAATGTTATATTCAGACAGTGTCAAACCCCCGAGAAATCCAAAACAAAAGCCTAGCGTCGCCCCCTACGTTCGGTCACGTGATCTAAATCGCAGGGCAGCAGCTTCACTGCTTCCTCTCCTTCGGACAAGTGGGTTTGATATATATTAAGCGAGGAGCAAAAAGGGCAGCAGAGCCTCCTCTGGGAGAGTAGGAAGATATGAACGACAGAGAATGATTGACATACCCGGACGACCATTCCTCCCACAAAAACCTAATGCCACCGCGACCTAAAATTACTTGCGCTGAGGGAAATATTGAAGATCAGATTAACCACACAATAAATACTGTCGCAAAGACTGTCGCAGATTTCTACTTACCCAGATCCACAACCTCGTCGATCTTAGTGACATGACGTGTACTCATGCAAAGTTGGCTCGTACTGTTTGCGTGAGCGCATGCAGCTCAGAGACTTTCCGGGTGGCTTTGAGGTATCATTACAGCGTTTCAGCGCAGAAACGTAGATGTCGAAAGGCCTTCAGACGAAGCAGGACGTGGATGAGACGAGGAAGATGATGAACGTCGGGAACAACCCAGATAGGCTATGGAAGCGCCCATATTGACTCGGATGATGACAATTTTCGTCTCCTCACATTATTTTGTCTCGTACATCCTGTCTCGGCGCTGCTCTACCCTCGCTTTTCTGCCATACTTAGGCTTCTGGCTTGTACTACTTTCTGGATCGACGACGCACTCTGTGAAATCTCTGCTCACTGGCAATAGCACGACATTGGACAACCACATCCAACCCCTACCTCTGGCCTAATCTCGCTTTTAAGCCAACGAACCGCTTTTGAGAACGGGAGATACGTGCGTTATGATTGGACAGTTGACAATCAAGTCGTAGGAATATATCCCTTATGGCTCACCGGAAACACTCCTCTCGCAGCCCTGGCACAGGCGAAGAGACGACAGCCGGTGAGTACTTACTTCTTTCTGCTGTCTTGGATCATTCTGAACGAGAAACGCACGAATTCTGCCGCGAACTACTCTGTTCACCCTACCATCATCATACCTGCTTGAAATACCCGCTCAAAGCTCAGCATATCCTAACTACTGCGGTGAGACGCTACAACACGTTATGCTGCCACCAGATCATTGCCTGACTGTCATTCATACTACGGCGCATACTGATTCACTCCTTACGCAGCCGTCAATTCAGCTGTGTAGCTTGTGCAGGCCATGACATACACGGATCCAACTCATTTCTATCCCATCGGTGCTGTCGCGAGTCGCGAAGGCACACAACATGCGATGTCTTTGAACGAGCTCCTCTCTTCCGGTATTTTCCGGATCAGTGATAACCAGGAGCACCAACGTTCGACGGAGTCGATGTAGTCAAGGTCTTCCGTTGCCCGCACGCCGCGGCGGATACAGTCTAGAGTTGGAGCGGGGATGTGCATGGCTATTCGTTAGGCGATGACACTCTCGCTTTCCTGGCAGAAACATCAACATTCCCTTCCGATAACCTTGCCATACTCGTTGAGCCCGGTGCTAGCAAAGTTGGCGCTACCATGGACCAGTCCCGTATGGTCTCAAGCGGCCTCTGAGCTGGCCAGAAGCCTCAGTGCAACAGACCCGACCGCTCGAAGCAATGCTAGTGAACGAACCCGAGCGGCGTATACCTGTCCAAATCGATTCTCGCCGCCGCCGTACGCCACGATTATGCTTGCGATCATATCCTGTGATGGTCATGTCTATACGGCGGCTCAGACTATTCGAGGTGGAGTGTACGCTCTCCTTGACATTGAACGGATAGTGGCTAGGTACGCTTGCTACTGGCGGTCACGTATTGCTTTCCAATCTAATATTTTTTTTTCAGGTGGCCATTGTGTCGAGCGCCCATTCCGGGGCGGGATGGGAAAGGGGAGGGGTTACTGGGCTGCGACCCCACGCAGTGTTCAGACTGTAGACTCCGACCGTGCTCGGAATCGTGAAATTAGAAGGTCGGTCTCTGAACGCTGTCTTTCCATGCCCACGGATTACGTGCGTGAGATTCACGGTCTCGACTCCGCACGCATCTGCCCTGAGATCAAAGCAGTCCGCAGAACGGGTCGTGCTTCCGTGCTTCCCCGTCGTGACGTACGCACGGCCGAACGAGTCGGGCTCTGCTCGACCACATGTACAATCGCCTTCAGGCCTTGTCCTTTCGTCCTGCGCTAGTGCTATCCCGCCAACATCATGCCGACGAACTGGGCCAACGACCGCACCGCTGTCTCGTCGGACCAAAGTCGCATGTTCTCGTGCAACCCCTCATTCTTCGCCCTTGGTAACCGCTGCACTGCCCATGCCCAGGCGCAGCGCGTTCCAAGCTAGCAGTCCACACTCCATCGATCACTGCGTCTGTAACGCGTAGAAGCGGCGTCGTCGGCGACTTAGAGCAGGCCATGTAAGTCGCCCATCACGTATTATGTCTGGTCACCACCGACGGCTCACTATATCTCTCGAAGGGAATGTCGAAAGCAACGGCGAGCAACGGATACGGACTTGTGTGCGGTGCTGGAGCATCCGTGTCTGATCCGTTTCAGCTGTCAACGTCCGTGGTTTTGAAATCCATGAATTCATGCCCCCATGTTCGTCCATCGCGGCCCAAGTGTGATGAGTCTGCCCGCGAGCGCACGGCGTCGATGTTGCGAACAGGCATCGCGGGAGAAGCCTAAAGGCCGGGCAAGATCAGCACCTCTAGGGTTCGATGTGGCGATGGGTCTGGTCTGTCGCTGGGCGTCTCGACCACATCCACTGATATCACCAATACCACCAGCTGTCAAAGTAGCTCTCCATCCTCTGCTTCTGTGCGCCCCGAAACGCATCGAGATGACGTGCCTGGAGCAAGATCGTGTCTGCCTTGGTTCGCGAACGTTTACTCGAAGGTGCCCGTTGTTCCTGTTTGCCACTCTATTCTTACCCACCGACAGCTTGGCCGCATTTTCAAAATCTGTCTGTCTCGCCTTGTGGCCAATACCCCTTCAGCCTTAATATACGATCAGCCTCAGTCCCCGAAGTCGCAGCACCTCTGGTCATAGCGGCTGGGCCCCCGGCTTGAGCTCGTCGCTGACTCTTGGGCGTGGCTGTGGTCGTGCTGAACGACGTGCATCACGGGCCGGCAACCGACGTCACGACTTGGCCGTCACTTCTATGACAACCGACATCACCGCCCTCCGGACCTGTGTCGCATGGAAAGAGTTCGTCAAAAGTCGGGTGAGTCGTGACGCGTGGCGGAGGCGGACGCAGTCTGCGCCCTGCAGGCGACCGTATTCTGTCTGTAGCCCGTCGAGAGAACGCGATAGATGCACCGGTACGCCGCCTGCCGCTGTCTGTCGACTGGGAACAGAAACGAGCGGATAAAACTCGCACATCAGGAGTGCGAATGGCACCCGGTGTCGTTGGCTGTAAGTAGTATACACAGGTGAGTAAGCACGTCTGCACCTAAGCTGGTCGAAGAAGGCTTCTCTTCTCCGCCTTGCCCGTATCTAGCCGGTGCTGATAATAGCCTTCCCGGGTCCCCCAGATCCTGAGTCGTCTTGCGATCAAGTCGCTGCGCAAGAATAACATGGACGTCGAGTCCGGGCTTGCACCATGCTAATGAACACGATTCTTCCCGGTAGAACTGTCGTAGTAGCCGTCATCGAGCCCAGACAGCTCCTGCGACGGAAGCTCATGGACGTTCTCAAACTCCGCTGCGCCTGTCCATGTGCGTGCTCCCGAGATGAATGCAAAGGCTACTGCGGGTTACCACTCACGGCCATAGAGTGTCTCACCGTGTCGAAGAAGTCCGCCTGGGCAGGCGTCCGACCTGGCATGGAGGCGAACGTGCCTTCTCGTGGCGGAAGTGTGAAGCTGATTTCTGGGTGCACTTTGACGTCCAGGTACGCCCTTTGAGCGCCGCATCCCGTGTTTGTCGTCTGACGCTTCTCACGAAGCCCGCACTAGGCAGCCCGGTCCCGATAGTCCGTTATCATTCCAAGTGGCTCGACATCATCATGCACGCCCTGTCGGGGGCACAAACGCAATCGCGCGCACGCCACCTCATGACACACTCCTGGACCCTGGAGTCCTCGGCCATCGTGGTTAAGAGAAGACAGTGGAAGACTCAACTGCGGCGGGGCCGTCGTCCGAAGGTAGTCAATATACTTGTCGATATCGGACCCGTTCTCTGTGCTCCGTCGGGCGTTCCGTTTTCGCACCCCCTCTGTGTCGGAAGGGCGTTCGGTGGCAAATATACGGTCCACGGTCTCATGCGGACGACGCGAGAGTTGCGCGAGCAGCCACGCAAGAGATGTGCGGTGCCATTTGCAGGGTGTAGAAGACGGGAAGCTGTACGGCATCCCGCCAGTCGTGGTCGTCGGAGAGCCTTCCCAGAGCCCAAGGGCGGAGACACTTTGACTACATGCGCCTCGAGCACCAATTGAGAGGCAGCAGGTTACTGTTCGAGTCTCCTATGCGCGTGAGGGGCATTGTGGCCAAATTTGGAGGCAACCCACGGTGATATCACTGAGTTCCATCGCTCTCGGCGGCTTCACCATTTTCTTCTCCATGACTGCCCTCGACCTCGGTCTCGATATCTCTTTCTTCGACTAGCCCATCATCTACGGGACGTCGTGGACCAGCCACCCTCAATTCACTCTACGTCGAATCTACCCACCTCCTCGAACTGCGGTGAGTGTTCAGTTTCCACTCCGCCCATCGAAGACGGCTTAGCTGTCGCCTGAATAGCGCCCGACTCTTCCAAACTAGCAGCTTAGGTGACACGTCGGATCTTGATTGCTGGAGGTATTGAGCGGGAAGACTTGGTTATGTGGTCCAGGAGAAAAGTTATCTGGTATGTTCTGATCTTCCTTATTGCAATCGGGATGACGCTGACGAAAGAATGGCGATGCGGGTCGCACTCGACTCTGGAGGGAACAGAGATGGATGCAACGCTTCCACGAGACACGAACACCGCCGAGTCGGACATTCTTCCCTTCGACATATTTGCTCGTTGTCTGTCACATGTACAAGGCTTCGCCTTGTGCTCTGCCAGGACACTGTCCGAGTCCCAGGTATAGCTCGACCATGGCCCGCTCAGCCTCCAAGTGGCAAGCACCGCACCTCTATCTAGGCAACGTTGAGTAAGAAGCCGCTCTGTTGCCAAGAACCATAGGTTTACGTATGTCGCCGCGGTCGGTGTCTACTCAGGACCAAGGGTATGTGTGTTCCCCATACTGCCAAGAAGCGTCTCACATCCCGTCAGACAGCCTCGCCCCTGACGCTGGCCTGTGTCCTGCAACCAGGCTGCTCAGCTTGTCAACGTGATCGGACGATCAACGGCACCTACGGATGCGGACGGACGTCGCGAGTTTCGGTTTCGTGGGCTGGTAATACCGGCATAGGTACGTCTTTCTATGTCCTTCGGTCTGGCGAAGAGCGCCGTACGGACAAGATTCTCACTGCGTCGGTGTTCCGCTGGGTATACAGATGGTGATAACCTCTTTTGCGCTCCACGTCGCCCAATCTCGGTCGTATGAATGGAGATCCCTGTTGGCGGCGCGACAGCGGAAGCTATATAACTCGCCGGGACTGCTCGTCCACGTCAAAGATCCGACATGGGGACGGGGAACAGGCCACAGCAGCACCCCGACTGGGCAAAGTTAACCCGCCTCGGTTGACCACGGGCGGACGACACAAAGCAAAGTCAGAAGACTATGGTGTACACCCTACCTCCCCGAAGCACGTCGGCTGCGACTCCGACCGTCCTGTACTTCCGTCTCGGCTCGCGTGGCGTGCCGGGCAGGTCCTCATAGTGAGCGTCCACCTCAAGCACTCGTGCTTGACCTTGACATGCGACGACAATCGTTGACCAGTTTCTCCCTGGGGATAGTGACGTGCGGCGTCTCTCGCATAGGTCGAGCTGTACATCCTTCCGTCCGTCCTGGGACCTTGAGGTATGTGCCCCTGATGCCCGTGAAGGGGCCCGGTACGTGCCAAGCTGTATGCTCGTCTCAGCTGTCCACCGATGTCACTCCTGCAGGCTAGCCTGAACAGGTACGCGATACCTCAGCGTCCTACATTCGGCCGCTGTAGCACCGGCACGACATTCGGATAGGTTCACCCGACGGATCTGTCAAGTCGATGTCGGCGCGCCTATGCTGCTCCCCAGTCGGCAGCGAGCGCTCCGCTGGAGAGCATTCTTGCGCTGAGGATGCGCGCAAGCCGGCGGTGGCGGAGTCAGTACGGTATGCCGACGGCCCCATGCCATGTCTTTCCGTGACAATGACATGTCTTCAAGCGGCAGGCGGAGATGTGGCATTTCATTTTGGGTAGGGAGACGACATATCCTGAACACACTGCTTGCTGATCTCGCTTTGTCCAGTCCGTCAAATACTCTTCTAGTGCGCTGATGGGATATTGCGCCACAACGTTCCGCTGCTTCGACTTCGCAGAACGATGTTGCGTGTCATGGTCTCAGACCCTCCGAGCCGCGACCATCTCGCCTCGCCTTGATCGTTGATAGCGAACGTCTTCGCGAAGGCGGACGGGAGCCTATGTCGTGCGGGACTGCTCGAGTGCTCGCGCATGGAGTCGTGGGCTGTGCGGTACACCCAACACAGAAGTCGCGATGGCGAGCAGGTATGCCACTCGAATTCGCATTCGCGGAGGCAGCACTCGCTTATCTTGTCTCGCCCTTGTCTTGGCTTCGTTCCCTAGTGCGTGGATCAGATCGCAACCCGACGTTCTCCGGAATTTGCGACATCTGTGTGGTAGGGAGCGTCTATAATGCTTTCGGATACACCGAAGTTGTTCTGTCATTGATACTAGAAGCTGATATGCAAAATCTGTGGGAAGAAAACCCAGACTCGAGAGTCTATCCCGTGCTACCTGCGTGCTGCAGTTGTAGGCGGTGCAGTTGATTCAACAACAAGGAAGTCGTAATATGTTGGCATGGCTGCTGACTGCTCCTCTGCCGCAGTCGAGTCGTAGTCAAATATTGCAGATTCGAGGATACGGAAGTGGATCTTCCCCGGTGAGGGATGCTTCTTTGCCTCGGGTTTCTCGTCGTGCAACGTGTTAACTACTTATCAGGCCCCCCGACCGACATGCGGAGGTCAGTACATGATTAGTAATGCATCCAGGACATGTCGTGGTGACTGCAGGATGGCGACTGCGAAGTAGCCGGGTGGTTGGATGAAGAGATCGTACCTTGTTGTTCGCACTGTTCCGGTCCAGTTGTCGTGATCGTGGACGCTGGAGAATATGGTCAGCTACTGAGTGCCGTCAAAATCAGATCCTTCCTGATCGCGCCGGGTAAGACATTCTCCCATTTCTCCCCGATGACGATCCTGTAATGTTCACTTGGATGCTCAGCTTATGACGTTACGTGAAGAGGAACGCCGGGGTTACTGATATGCTCGACATACGGCCTTGTGACAGACACACTCACGAGTCAACTCCCGAAGCATGGTGGCGGCTGCATGTCTTGCGTCATTCATATCCAGCAGTCTTCATTATATTCGTCGCATGTCTCCTGATCAGATCGCGAGCTTGCGTCCTATAATGTATTCTCCAGATCAGTCAGCTAGCATCAGCCCGTGATAGAGACGCTGCATACTCAACCTTCAGGATCAAGTCAAGTCATGATGGCTTTCCTCGAACGATGCGTACTGTGACTTCTTTTCTCTCGCTCCGACTCCGAGCCTAGAGGCGTCGGGCTCGGAGCGCGGTGATGTTAGTCTGAATCCGCGCCAACCCGTGATATTCTGAGAAGATGACCCTTGAGAGAAGCAATCAGAGTGTTAGTGTTTGGCAATACTAGCACCGACACTGCTCGCATTGGGTGTCTGTCCGAGCCGGGCGGAGGTGACTTCGGAGCATGGTCGCAGTTTGGTAAATAGCCGGAGTGGGCCGCCGTCTGAGGCCGTCTGCCGCCGTACCCGCGGCCGGCTGTGCGTGGAGACGCCCATGAACCAGGGTGTACACGACCCTTTTTGGGGATGTGTCGCAGATGCCAGAAGCGTCGTCGCTGATCAAGGCGGATCAAACGGTGTGTTCGCTAACGAGCTGCGTGCGCAGATAGTCGCTGATACCTACGACCAGCTACGACCTCGGCTTGATCTACTTGCCGGCGGTATCCTCCTCAACCTCTCTCGCGCACAGGACGTCGCCCGACAGCACACTATGACTTCGCAGACGAAGCACGAGAAGGATTGGCGTTTGTTCCTGTCCTGATCCTGCCATTCAAGCTAGCGCAGCGCTGTCGCCACTGCCAGCAGGTAAGCATTTTTCCTTGATTTCTCCATACAAATCGGGCGTGAATGGAAACCAAGGGACATGCATACGGCAGACAGTGTTACCGTGATGGGATGATGGCCAGACGTTGATGCACCATCACAACCGTGCCAGTGGCCGCAGTCTCACCGACGACCGCTGACCCTGTTTTCGCCCGCCGCTGTCCACGTCGGGAGCGTGTGGGGTGTGAGCAGCGCGCCCAATCGGGCGACGGGACCGGAGGCCGTGCTCTCTATACGTTTTACTTCGTCAAGGAGGTAGTGGAGCGGTAGCTGGAACTACTGCAGCCGCAGGCTGCGACTGGAGGACGACGGCCGGTGTTTGTGTGCAAAGAGGATGGAAGCGGTATGGCGAACTCACTTCGCGACAATCTGCCAGACGAGGACGTTAGCGAATCCGCTTCTGTCACCCATCGGCTAATTGATGGCAAGTGATGTGATCTTGTTGCGAAAGGGGAAAAGTCAACAATTCGCGCTCGCGGGTGCGAGTGAGTCGACATTTTGACAAACGTCGCTACACGCTTCTCCCGTAAACTGTCTTATGGCAATTCCCTGGCATTTCTCATGATTGATCCCACAGGCCACATTTTAGATTCTTGCTATGAAACTGGGCAGTGCACCGAGTTGCTGCCCTACCATCATCTCCTGTAAGAAGTCGAAGACACCCGTATTAGATGCGCTCCCACAGCACCCCAGTCTAACACAAAACCGTGCATCCACCCTTCCATCCTACCAACTCCTTCATCTCCGCTTTCACACCATCCTGCTTCTTCGTCCCCTCCTCATCCTCCCGTCCCGCACACGCTCACGAAGTTGGCTCTCCACGACCTCCTCCCTGCTATGATAACTGACGACCTCCCCTGGCCGGAGCTCGGTAACGTTTCGCGCGGCGCTACTCGAGGCAACCAGGGCCAGAAGGGCGTTCTCGGCTCTCCCGACAGCGAGGGTCGCTGTCTGCTCCAGCTTCGCGTGCAACCGGGCGTGCTCGCTGTCAAACTCAATCGTCAGGCCAGCGACTGGTACCGCACGCTCGACACCGAGGTCAACCGCGCACTCAAGCTCACGAAGACGTACTGGCGGAAAGCCCGGCGTCGGCAGGACTACGACGCGCGTGCGGATCAGGATCACATGGAGCTGCACGAGTGGCTGCAGCAGCTGAAGGACAAGGTCATGTCCCATCTCGAAGTGCTCATGCAGAAGGGGGAGATCCTCGGGCCACCGTATGTCATGCCGGACAACATCGAGCTCACCTTCCTCCGCAAGTTCATCGAGCGACAGGCCCAGGGCATCCCACACAATCCCCGCCTACGCCGCGCCCTCGGGCAGAATCGGGCAGGCGGCGTCGACCAGCCGTACTCGTCTAAGATGTCCGCCGGCTCGTCTCCATCTATCCCCCTCGGCTGCATCGGGTTCTCAGATAAGCGTACGTGACCGGTTCCTGACGCGCGCTAACGCGCGCTGACGATCATACAGAGGACCCCGACGATGACACGAATCCGAACGACGGCGAACCAGGATCACACTCCCTGCTCAACGAAGTCAACCTTAACCGTACGTGCTCCGAACATGAAACGTCTCGCCGAGCTCCGATGTTGATCGCACTTTCTCGAATAGGACGCAATCTCGCAAGCGCGAGAGTGGCATTTTCCCGGGCACAGAGGGAGACACAGGAGGCGTTTGCGCGATACACCGCATGTATGGACACCGAAGCGCAGGCGCGGCAACAGCTCAGCATGATGGAAGAGCGTCGTGACGCACTGAGTGAGTGATCTCTTTTATCATCGTCCCGAATCAGGTTAACACGGTCCAGTGGCCTCACTAGCGGAGAGTTTCCGCGCAGATTATATGGACTGTACGTGCTCACCGCTCACTGCCATACCCACACATGTCTGACGTCGATGTCGTTCTAGCACCGAGCGGGTCTACTAAACAGTCCCCCCTTGTTGACGACATCCAAAACACTTTGGAGCGATCAGACTCGCGCGCTAGCACATCACAGTCTCACGAAGAAATTATGAACGGGATGTGAGTAATGTTCTTTTTCTCGCCACGTATCGCACACGAGCTGACGAGCGCGACCAGACCTAACAATCATGTGGCCTTGCAGGACAACGTCGCGGCTTGGAAGAACATGAGGGAGATGCAATGGCCCCACGGCGATGCCATGGCTGTCCCTGATGTCTCCCGAGGACACCACGAATTGAGCTCAGTTGATCAGGTACGGCCGCTGTTCGTATGTGGGGAATGAAACTCTCTCATCGCGCTATGTTTAGACGTTCTCGCCAGCGGCGCGAGCCCAGGAGATGCAGATGAACGCCATGGGCCAAATGGAGCGGAAACACCCACGAAGCTGGGAAGAGCTACAGGGTGCGTCCATGCTCCCCGCACCGCGTCGCCGCCGCGCAGGGACCGCTGTGCTCACGCTGACCTCGCATTGCTATTCCAGGCCAGACCGCGTTCGAAGTGAGTGATTCACGACTGTGCGTAAAAGTATTATGGTGTGACCGTCCGCGATGACGCTCAAGGATATGTCTTCCCTGCCATCGCGAAAACGCCATCAGATATCCGGCGCAGACTTCCTGGCACCTCCTCGCTCGGTATGCTCCTCAATAAGGCAGTCTGCGCTCATGTCGCCCGGACAGGCGGCGATGCGGCTCGATCACGCCGTCCTCGCCGGCGCACCGCCAAACGCCGCGGAGCTGAGCGGCCTGGCCTTATGACTCGGCGACCAGCGGCGGTTTGAATGATGGTCCCCGCCGTGGTACGTCTGCTTTCGCCTACCTGGGACCTTGGGCGGGCTCCCTTGTGCTGCGATTCCGCGGGGCGCTCACCGTTTGTCCCGCAGTTATACTACATGTTTCACATAATGCGCCCGCTCGCGCTCCGACGACCCGACGACCCGACGAGCCCTTGGAATCCTTGAATATGTACTTGCTCCTCAACCTTCGCCCTCGCGACCGCGCGCACCCGACCGACTCCGATTCCCCATCCATGCACCCATGCACTGCCTGTCGCATCTAGCATATCGAATGCCTCGCCCCGCATTTCACATCCCCATCCCGCATTCGCACACGGACATCCCGCGCTCTTTATGCATAAGGTTATTCTGCGTTGTGCTGCTTCGCCTCGCCTCGTCTCGTCCCGCCCCACCCCGCCCGCAATGCTCTGACCTATCCTTATGCTCTCGAGACACATGGACTCTTGTTCCTTTTTCGCTGCCCCTCCCACACTCCCCGGCCACACGAGACACGCTTCGCATCTGACCCTAACCGTTCTCCCTGATCTCCGATCTCCGGACCCTCGCCCATCTCCCCTCCCCCTCTCAGCTTCACCCCCATCCTCCCGTCCGCCCACAGTTCCTGACCGCTGACCGTGCTCCTCTCCTCCCCGCATTCTTCCTTACGCACGCACATTCTCCATCTTCATTGTAGATATTACGGTGTACAACAACCCGCGGAAACCTCGCTTTATGTTTATTGCCTTGCTCGGTGAGCCACACCCTCCCCCTCGCATCCTAGCATCCGCGCCGGAAACGGACCTGAATGTGACACTTGTGGTGTAGATTGTAATGCTCTCGTCGTCGTCGTCGCCCTCATGCATGCCTCTCTCCTTTTTTGCCCTTCCCTCAATTCATGTTGTTTTACTAGTAACCGTTCGCGTGCGCTCGACTCGATCCCGGGACGATCGTAGGCGATCGTTCGCCCGACGCCGCTCTGCCCAAATCCGGCCTTGCTCACGTGCCGTCGCAGATCCGCTAAGTACCGTCACGGTCGCGTCGCGCAAACTTGAGCTTGCACGCCCACCACCATCTTCTCCTCCTTCTCACCCCGGACTCTGTTTTCTGACTCTGAGCTGGGCAGCGACCGCTGTTTATCGCGCCGTATTCCATGCACCACCCAAAACCCGTGTGCCGCGCTCTGCCGCTGCTGCGCGAGTTACGACACTGAGCATACACTGTGGTGGCGAGCGTCGTTTGTGTGTGAACGGCGAGGGTGCCTCAGGTACCAGCCTCCAGTACTCAGTCTCGGCGGTCGTGGAGCAGTGTCTATCGAGGCAACCGATGATTCGCTTCCAGGATACCATGATACTACCACCAGGGTCCAGCACTGGCGCATCACATACAAGAATATGCATGCATATAGTCGTGATGCAGGGCGCCATCATGGAGATGGGGGAGCTCCGGACTCCGAGACGGAGAAGAAAATGGTGCGTGGTGGTTACTTACATACACCCTCGAGATCACGAGTTGCCGCTGATTCTGTGTCGTAGAATGAATGGACGCGGACCGGGCGCGTTCTCACCCTCAGGGGCTCCTCAGGCCTAGCACGGCGGAATGAGGCTCTCCTTCCCAATGCGGCTCTCCGGAAGGGAAGGGCAATATGTCAGTCGTATGTCTTCTCGGGCACAGACTCGGACACCGAGGCTCCGTCGTTGTCAACCCTCCAGGCCTTCAGACTACGGTTCTCGCCTTGCCAACGGTCATCCCGTACATCTATCCTCGTCCAAGACAGACATTCAGCTCAGAGGCCGAGACGATCCTCGCTGTGTAGGGATAGACGGAACTGTTCGGCGTAGGCCTGACAATGACAAGGTCGGTCAGAGTCATCCTTACGAGTATCGTACTGTACTGACTTTAGATACTTTATATCTCATGTAGTGTTCAAGCCGTCGATGCTAGCCCCGTGCATGCCTGCCAGTGTACCCACGAACCTGGTTCCAACGCTCAACTCTCAACGGCCGATGGCTCTCTACCTTCCGGAGACGTCTATACACTGCACCAGATCACAGCGTGCATCCATCGTGAGCGATTGAGCACCACTGATGGCACATACGTTGCCGGCCCAGCAACACTCTGTATGCCGCACTGTCCCTTCACCATACTCAAGACCGGCTTGGCTCTAGCTTGCAGAGGGCCCGGTGCAGAGACCGCGAACGCGCTGTGCACATCGCTTGCCGTAAGGCCGGTCTTGGACGCTCTACCTTGTCGCCTGCGGACACTGAAGGGTGGTCTGTGGATGTTGCAAGGACCCACGGATTGTCGGCATCGCAGGCGGCGGTCCGCGGATGCTTAGAGAGCTGACGTTGCGGGAACTAGAGCTGGCGCAACAAGGACCTGTCAAAAGTTGTATCATCTGCACGGATACACGCCCGGCCCCTCGTCACGACTCCTCTGTCGTATACGGTGTCCAGTAACCGGGATCCATAGCCATCACTCGCGTTTGCAAGAACAAACAGTCGCTAGCGGCTATGGAAAATCCGCCGCAGATAGACAGGTCTGTGCACGATTACTTCTTCAAACTGGCATGTGTATTGACGAGGTCCCTTTGTGGCCGCACCGATCACCTTTCACCTGATTTCTAGAAACACTTCTTCAGAAGAGTGGCTGGATGTTTTCGTTGCACACACAAGGCATCAGGCATGCCACAGCGATCGCGTCCGGCTCGCATTCGGATGGCACTGTGGCCCGGGAGGATCGAACTTCTCAAGTCAACCATGAACGTTCACACACGACTTAACCCCGCCCGGGTGAGACGATGGTACGCATATGCACACAGTGCGCACCGAGACCCGATATCGTCTGCAGTCAATTGCACTGGCGTCCGTGCCCACAGAGTACACAGAGTCCCCGCGCGTACGGTGTTCATGACGCTCGGGAAGCTGGAAGAGTCGCTTGCCTTGTCCGGTCAGGAAGGCACCGCCCTCGATTTCCGGAATCGGGAATGAATGGTGACCGTCAAACAGTTGGGTCAACAGCGCTTCGGATGCGTGAAACGATGCTCAAGCCTCAAAGTCGCTGGCGGCGGCGCGATGTACGCTGTTGGAGTTTCAGCAAGTGTTGAAAGAGAAACGGTGCAGTGCAGCTGTCGCAACTGATCAAGCTTCATGGCCAGTGGCCATAGATACGCAGGTGCGTGCCTTGGAGTGGATACCTCGGACGTCGCACGTTGACGTTGTGGCTGAGCATGGTTCTGACGTGATCCTCGGTAGGCAGAACTCGAGAAGCCTGGACAGGATATACCGACTCGCTCGAAATTGGCAATCGTGCACGCCAGACAGTGCCGGCCCTGCTCAGGTGCTCCTGCGGCAGAGACGCGCGAGCAAGAAATGCAGTCGTCAGGACGTAGCCCCCAGACGAGGTGAAGAGGCTCCGGGCGGCATGGAGATCGGCGACGGGGACCAGAGTGAGCAGGTGCGACTGTGATCGTGCGGCGCAGTGCGAGACTTGACTGGCACCGAAGCCGAGAGAGGTACGTCGGAATCGAGATCGTCGTTTGGGTGTGTGTAGGACCACCAAGCGTACACTGACGTCTGGCTTTCTGGAAGGCTAGGAACAGTTCGTGAAGTTGGAGAGTACAACGTAATGCGGGACCGGAGGACCCGCTGATCTGCTTTGATCAGCAGCGGAACGAGGGGCGGTCTCACCGGGAAGGCGACAGGGCCTCGGTCGGGGACTTGTTGCCTTGCCGGTCGCTCGGTGGCTTTGGCTCGTACGGGAAAGCAACTCCGGGTTCGGCGAGGATAGAATGCGAAGAGCCAGAGCAACTCTACCCAACGCTCGCATGGAACCTGTGGCGGAGCGCGGGTCGGTGGCTGGGACTGGCCGAGTGGGGCAATCGATATGAGCTGCAACGAGGTTTGGCTGCGGGTCCTGAATCCACATGAGTGCGCTGACGACATGGACTGCAGGCTACTGCCGGGACGTGCCGAGTGGCCTCGAGGAGGAGAGGGACGGGCGGCTGTGCCTGCGGGGGTGCTGAGTCAGCAAATCGCACCGCGAGGCGCCCTGAAAAGGAAGAAGTCCAAGGCGTGTTTTGTGCGTGTTGGTGGAGGATGCAGAGCATTTCATGGCTCGCCCCAAGGTAGATGACTCCCCGCCTCTCTCCTGTGCCCATGGCTGTCCGTCCTCCTCATCCCCGTCCCCAGCTCGAAATTTTCGCGTCCAAGCCCCGGCCATTTCTCGACGCTTTTTCATGCCATCGACCCGAGCACAGCCCCAGCAAGTTGTTTCCGGAGCTTTCAACTGCTTTTGCACCGGACTAGGTCCTCTTAATACGGCCATTCTCCATCCACAATGCGCTTTCGCCCTTTCTTGTGTACCCGGCTCCCCTAGCTTTCCATCTCGCGTGAGTAGCACGTGGGCGTGCCACAGTGCATTCATATCCGACTCTTTCACTTTGACCAGGACGTGACATATAAGCATCAGGCGCGCACCTCTGCAGACAATTAGCCTTTCTCTCTCTTCCCCCTTCTCCCATCCACTCTTTCAGCCATGGCTACTCGACGAGGTGGACGGTTTCGAAGTACGTCTTTCTTCCCTGTCGCTCTCCCGCGTATCGCCCGTTCACCCGGCTTGACGCCCTCCAGGCAAACTCTGCCGGAACTTCGCGCTCGGGCATTGTCCGCAGGGCGATAAGTGCAACTATATCCATGCCACTCCCGAATCTATCCAGAACAACACTCATACGTTGAGCAGTCCGCCCATCCAGCCCACGGTGAGCACCGACTAAGCACACTTCTCGCTTTCCAAGGATCCCTCCTGCTGACGCGGCCACGCCCCGCTTTGACAGATCAGCCAGCGAAGCATCGACGACCCGCTATCTGCTTCGGCCTTCTCCCCATCGCTATGGCCGACCCTCTCGCCCGCCACGAACGCCAGTTCAGACCACCCCGCCTACCACTGGGGCACCTCCAACACGACCCACAGCGGCCCCGCATCGGAATCGCACATCAAGTATCGACCTTTGTCGTGGCGCACCACGCTCTGCCGGCACTTCCTCAAGAACCGCGGCTGGTGCCCGCTCGGAGACGACTGCAACTAGTAAGTGCCCCGCCCCTTTCGTCATCGCCGCACTCACACCCGCGTGCGCACCAGCATACACGATCTCACGCTCGCGGAGTTCGCAAAGGACGACGTGCGGTTCGCGAGTCGTCGCAATCCTGCTTCAGCTGCAAACGGGAAGCCCGAGCGAAGCAAGGTGGGCTCGAAGCACAGCCATTGTTGGGCGTACGTTCAAGGCCTCTGCCACGTCGCCGACTGCCAATACCTCCACCCCGCCGCGGTTCAGATGTGTGAGTGCGCCGCAGCAGCGGGTCCGATAAGCTCTCGAGTAATCCTTGTTCACTGACTCACTCTTGCTTATCGTTTCGCCTTCTCATATCACGACTACCACGCATATCGTCCAAAGTCGCGGCGCACACACCTTGTCTGGCATGGCCCAACTGCCGCCGGGGCCCCCTTTGCCCGTACAAGCATCCCGAGCCGTACATCTCGCAGTCCCCGCCCACCTCCCCGACCGTCCCGGGCCCTCCGCCTCATCATCAGATGGTGCCATCCCTACCAACAGCACCTGCACTACCCACAGCCCAACAGTTTACCGCCGATGCAGTCCCCCGCGGGGTCGGGGCGGTGCCGTATAGCGGCATGTTCTACTTCCCCATCCCGCCGCACCAGCAGCAGTTCGCTGCCCCATCTCAACTCCCGTCTGCTCCGCACCTGCAGCATCCTCAGCACCTGCCAGTGCGCTCCCAACAGGCGGTCGTCTTCACGAACCCGTGGGATTCAATCCCCTCCTCGAGCTGGCCATTCCCGGGCTCGTCGTACGGATCGCCTCCGACCAGTGGCAACAGTGGTAACACGATGGTGTACACACCTGTTACGCTCGGCCCCCCAGGCTGGTTCGGGGACAGTCATTGCCAGGCGCAGGCGCAAGTCGGGCAGTTCGCTCCTCAGGCTGTGAACGCGCAGATGCAGATGCAGATGCAGATGCCGCTCCAGCAGACAGGCTACCCCCAACACGTTCTGCTCTCGCCACCGTACGCGCTCGGGTACCCTCCGCCGCACTACCACGAAGACGCGGTCCCACGGCAGCTGCAGACGTCGCTCATGTTCTCCCCGTCGATGAACCCATCCGGCGCGGGGAACGCGTACGGCGCGTCTGCCTTGAACATGCTACCCGACCGGCCACCGAGCACGGAGGAGCCCTCGGGCGTGCCGGCGCCGCAGCCCCTCCGCCCCTCTTTCGCCTTCTCCACGACGACGACTCTCAAGACAGCGGCGACAGCGGAGTCGACTCAGGCGAGCGTCCCGAAGGCGCGCGCGTTCTCGACGCCCGCGGACGAGTCCGACCTGCCGTACGTGCCCTCGAGGCCGCGCGCTGGGCAGGGGCACGCGCGCCGGATCAGCGTGTCCACGCAGGCGCAGACGCAGACGCAGACGCAAGCACGGACTCTGAACAGGGACGCGATGGACGCGCTCGGGCTCGACAGCAGCAGCAGCAGCAGCAGCGCCAAGTACAGTGGGGGGAACGGAGCGGACATCGGAAGGATGCTGTCGCCGTCGGGGAGTGGAAGCGGGGGCGGGAGGCTGCCGTGGCAGACGCACTCGGCGGACAGGCTCGCGCGGAGGGTGAGTGTTCATTTCTGACCTGCCGTTCGCGCCCCTCTTGCGTGCCCATCCGATACCATTCCGCGCGCGTTCTCTGCGGTGTGCTCGGGCTGGGCGTGCCCGGATGCGCAGAGAATGGTCGCTGGGTTCTGGGTGTGGTTGTGGTTCGATGGCGCTGACATGGCTATTCTTTCTCCGTTCTTTGGGGGTATGTTTACAGAGCTGGGCGCCCTCGTCCTCGTCCGCCCTTCGCGCCGGCCACGCAACGACGCCGCCCCCGCCCGCCCGCGCTGCGCTCTACAGTATCGGAATGTGAACGCAAGCGGAGTGCTGGCGCGCAGCAGAGCAGACGACGCGTCTCGGACCCGGCCCTCAGGCCTCAAGCTTCAAGCTGTCATCGACATCGACAATACCACGTTCATCTTCCTGACCATCTTCATGTGCTCATCTCTTCTTTTGTTCTCTTCTTCTCTCTGTACTCGGCTTCTTGTTCTTCCTCTTCTCGTACGATGTCCTCGCGGACCTTGTTCTCTTCACTATCGGATGGCGGATACGGATACGGATAACCGACAAATACAGATACGCATACGATACGTTCCTTCAGACTCGCCCTTTCCATACCCACCTGATACACGCCCGACGACTGCTCCTGCTCATCATTCTCGCGCGCCCGCGCCCCGCGGGCCCTCGTGCTTCCTTCCTTCTACTCTCTCTTGCACTCTATCCGGCATCCCCACGTTCTTTCTTCCTACCTTTTTGGGCGGTTCCATTCATGTACTCACTTTTCCTCCTCGCCTCGGCTGACAATGCGCGTTCCCTACCATCCACACCCAGACTGCACCCACATCCACTCTCCACTCTCCACGCTCCACGCTCCAATCCCATCGTCTCATCGTTTCCCGTCTCGGGCACCCGGCACCCGGAACACCCATCCACACTAGCTCTTGCACTAGCATGGACAGACTCGATCGCATCGGCTTCACAGATGTACATCATCGCTGTTGTTGTATTCCTTGTATACGTACCTACACCCGCGCCCGTGGTAGTTCGACGTACGACTCCTACTACAACCATACGTCTATGTATGTAGTGCAGTATCAGTACCAGGACGAGCCTACCCGGTACCGCGGCCGTCTCTACCTCTCTTTGTACTAATTAATGCATACGATACCTCGTGGACCCTAGCTCTCTTCACCTCAGTTCATGTCGGCTCTTACTCACGCTCAGCTACTTACGCCAGGCGACTCGCTATTGTCTCGACTGGCAGATCGGTGTCCCGGCTTGCGACGCCCATGTCAGAATCCGCGCCATCAAGCGAACTGAGATGAAGTACGCGAAGGCGATCAAGCGCCCGGACGTCGGGCTGCGGCGCGAGTCGCGACGTCGCAGTGATGCACGCAGCAGCGGCAGCACAACGCGAGTCACCCCGACTGGCCTGAGGTAAGGTATGCCATGGCGCACGAGTAGCTATAGTGTATACCAACTGAACACAACTCGCTTGGTCAGTGAGGGTACTCGTGGGCTCGAGGCGCGTTGAACTTACTTCCCTGGGGAACCTTGTGGCACCGCTCTATAGTTACTGACTAGCGGCCCCGCTTCCGCATATTGAATCCGGGCGATCGATGGGGCGGACGAGTTTGCCTCCGCGGCGGTGTGCGCCCGCGGGCTCGGGCTTGTCGGAGACAGTCGGACCTGACGCCGGCAGATCGCGATTCGCGAGGAGAGTGTGGTCCCAGTCGTGGGTCACCGGTTAGCAGTATGTACTGTACTTGCCAGGGCAGGCGCATTGTACTTGCAAGTTAAGGCCGTCCTCGGCTTGGGCTCCCGAGGCAAGCTGAAGGGCGCCACCACCGGAGATGCAATTTCCGAAGGTGGCTCGCTCGGTGCGCCGTATGGACATGTGAGTCTCGACGCTCGCGCCGTGTGCCTCGCTGGTTCTGAGGTGGCGAGCGGGGAGACCTGGCACCTAGGTTCACAGCCTTCCACCTGGACATTGTACATAATCGTCAGCGCAAAGGATGTGTTATGGACTCCACTCACTGATCGTCAAGAGATTATATCTTGGCCGGTCCGGGCCGAATTAGTCGTGCGGCACTGCACTGCATACTACCGGCACGAACTCGATGCCAATCTGACTGTGAATCTTCCATGTACTGTAGTATGCAGGTGCGACCCGAACATGGTGATATGTTTGCCACATGCTGTAGAGTTCCCTGCGTAGGTGTCATCTTGAGAGCAGTAAGTACTGCATGGTGCGAGAGCCGAGCGCGATGAACAGTTACGACTCACGGATCTTGGACGCTTGTGCGATGTTTTCGATGGCCATGGACTACTACAAATGGTCGCAATCTTGGGTATCAACTTCCGTCGTGCGTGATCAGCTAATCGGATTCACAAAGTGCCGAGTCGCATGTGTTCCTCCATCTAGCAGAAGAAGATCATGATCAGAGACTAGAATCATCACTGAGGAAGACGAGAAGAACTAGTAGACTCACTGCCTACGCTAATTGACTGCCCGTTCGGATTGATCTATGGAAGAGTCGCACGGACTCACACCAGAATAAATGTCGAAGTTTCAGCCAGTACTACTACTGTACTAGTAGCATAAGACTCGGATCGAAGCAATGCCGGATTCGGACTTCTGGCCACACTTTCAATGGGCGCTAGATATGCCACGTGGCAAATGCAGCGGGTCGAACCACATGCCCTGGCCCAAATCTTCCTCAGGCTCCTGAGTTGGGGCTCCTCCTGTCGAGGTTGTTGCTGCAGCGATCTTCGAAAAGCATGGTGCGTCGTAAACATATTCAACGGAGACCGTGTGCGCACTCACGATACTGACTTGAACATGCAGATGGCAGCCTGCAGCCATGGAGCGCCCCTGTGCCCCTCGGCCCGACCCTGAGGCCTAACTAGCGATGTTTCCATTTGGCGTGGACGATGGTATACTGTTGGAAGCACGAAGACGTCAGCGAAACATAGTTTGCAAGTCCCGAATCACGAGAATAGCTCTATTGGAGCCGAGGGCTGCCTATCGGATCCGAGTTCGTGCATTTTCACTGGCAGAAGAACTGCAAGCACCGCTGTGATCGCTGTCTTTCCGTCATATCTCTCAACAATAAACTGTAAAGAAGAAGTCGGTATGGGCCGATTGGCTCAGGTTGCGGCGCTGTGAACAGCTCACCGGTATGGTATGCGGTCCGCTGACGTCACCTGCTCGAAGAGCAGTATGAGAGTCGACGGCGGAATATCTAGGTCTGATCAGGATGAGGAGAGGTAGATCTGGAGCTACCCTTCAAAGACTTTTACACTTCTTTGTCAGTGACCGACGGGGCCAAGGACAAAAAAGGGAACAGTCACACCTCCGGCTACCCCGCTTACGGACGAGAAGGCTCCTATCCAAGTGGGTATAGGTTTGGACTAGAAGATTGATCCGATTGAACGATGCATCTCTAAGCTCAGCCTACTCATGCAGGACTGATAGCGTTCGTTGAAAACTCGATTGAGCGGTTAGACACACCTTGTGCAGTCGAACGAGATGCTACCTGTGATGCTGTAAGTCGCCCTTGGTCGCTCCGGATTGTTGTTTGATTCATTCTTGTCCACAGCTCTGAAAACATATTCATTACAGAGGTACCCCTTGTAATAAACAATACCAAGTGTCTGTGAGCTCGCGCACTGCATCCGAAGAACAGTGCCGGTCCTTACCATGACTGACTATATCGTTCTGGATCAACTCGGTAGGGCTTGTAGTGCATTGATTTCTCTCCGGTATCTGAAGTCCTTTCACTAACTGCACAGTACAGCAAGGAGTGATCTAGAGCCACTGTGTGGATAGGTTCGCGTACCGTCCGTGGTGTCAAGACATGAAAGGCGCACCTTTGCGCATGTCGCTTTGAGCTCTTCGTGGTGGATGCCGATAACATCTATCCGCGTCCTCATCAGCTTTATCTGTCCACACGGGAGGGGCCCGGATACTTGCGAGCGCGAAGCGACAGCGGGAGGTCGCTTTGTTGACAAAGTCACGTGTAACGTCCGACCAAAAGGTGCGTTCGCGCAAAAGCGTCTACCGCTTTCATTCCCCTCCATATATCATTCCCTAGCTCTCTTTACTCACACCACATTATACTGCCCCTCGACCCATCTCCGATTTATTGTTTCCCCCACGTTACGACAACCGCATTCCTGACCGGTTAACGCTTGGCCCTCACACTTCATCCCATTGGCTGCTTCGCTGGGCCTAACCATGGACATCGAGTGGGCACTGTCGGCTTCGTCTTCTGTTTCATCTCCGTCTCTGCACTCCTCTACCTCCCCCATCGTTCCGGGCACAGCTAATAGTCTCCCGCGCGGACTATATACCTATACATCAAGTTCGAGCTCGGTCAAACGAGGTCGCGACGTCGCAGACGACTACTCGGACGAGAGCGACTCCTCAAGCAAACGCACTAAATGTTCGGACATTGGTACGCTTCTGTCCTGAATATACCCGTGTGCTTTCATTTCCTGACTACCGAGGGTCAGACGGACGACCTTCGCGGCGGGGCTCTCGCGCAACCTCACGGTCGTCAGCCAGTACTCTCTACGACTCGTCGGACAGCAGCCTGATGAGCGGACATGGTCACTTGAACAAGGGTGCGTCTTCCCCCTCTGTAGAACATGCTCCCGATAGTCATCCTGGGTCTGCAGAGAACCCAATAGCCTACGCGGCGGTCGTGTATGGATTCGACCCGTCGGCTTCAGGTGCGTTTAGCCCTCTATAACGTCCTTCCTCTATCCTCCACTGGGCCATCCTCACCCGCACCATCGCACAGACGCGAGCTTCGAGTACGGCAGCGACAGCGACGAGGAGGAGGAGCAGAGAAGGCGGCGCTCTCCGCTTCCCTCGAACGCCGCCTCCGTCGCGAGCGACAGCGACAACGATGCGGACGGCATGTCCGCCGACATCTCCGAAGACGAGTTCAACGCCGAGATCGACAGCATACTGCTGAAGAAACGCAGGCCCCCCTTCGAGCGCGAACAGTCTCCCGGCCCACGGACGGAGGACTACGAGGCCGACACAGAGAACGAAGACTTCGACGGCTCCGAGGGTTCTGACGAAGACGAGTTGGACGACGCGGGAGAGCCAGTCGTGGTGGTGGATCGCCGGTACCCGCGCTGCCGTACATGGACCCGGCCAAAGCCCTCGCCCCTCTCGCAAGTCCACTTCGCCGAGTCCTTGTCACTCACCGACCTCGAGCCTGGTGTAACCGAGGAAGATCCCTCTGCGTGTGCGGGCGATCCTGCGTCCGCTACTGGGCTGCGGAAGACACGGTGGAGATACCCCGCGGCGCACGATCTCCGGGTGGAGCTGCAGTCTGCACAGTTTTTTGAGATGTGCGTCGGTCCTTCTTATTTCATTCTGCAATGGGGTTGATGCGGGGGATGATGGTAGCTGCCTGTTGTATCCGCACATTGACCCGCTCACCGGGGAACGCCGCCGTCTGTCGAAGGCCGCTCTTGCGAGTCCAAGTACAGATAGCTCCGAGGAGGCCGCTGTCGACCCGTCAAGCTCGCATGATGATGCAGTCGTCGTAGATGAACACCGAACACTGGACGGTGACACACCCGGACCCGTCACCGACAATAAGGTCGACGGCACCGGAACCTGCGACAACGATGACGGCGAGGACGAGATTCCACTCGGCGACGAAGAGGGCGACTGGGAGGATGGAGAAGGAGAAGGAGAGTCTCAAGCACCGGCCGAGGTACTCCCCATGGGCCGAGGCACCCCGCCCGGAGAGTGCTTCACGCTCCGCCCGACACTCGAGCCTCCCGTCTCGCCCTACCAATACTCCACGCGCTCCCGCGCGCTCCCTCTACGCCGCTTCACCCAGTCTGCGTTTTACGGCAGCGAGTCCTGGGCGACGCTCTTGCGCGAGAACACACGGGCAGCGAGCCGGTTCGTCGACGCGGACGAACCCCGCGTCGAGTACGCGCTGCTCCTCGGGGTGCACGACACCCTGCGCGCGGTGCGCATGCGCACTGACCGGCGCGCGATGGAGGCGTGGCGGGCGCACGTGGAGGAGGTCCCGACGCTGTACATGCGCGAGCGCGACGAGACGACGGGGTCGGTGCTCGAGGAGTACAGGGTCGTGCGTGTGGTGCTCGAGGGGGTGGGGCTCGCGCTCCCTGAACTCGCGCCGGAGCAGGATCAAGAGCAGGACGAGGGTGACGAGTCTGACGGCTCCAGCGAAGATGACCTGGACTGGGAGACGATTGTGTTTGGACAATGAGGATTTGACTCGAGATCCGACGAGATTTGACGTCTGCACGCCAGGGCGAGCAAGTACTGATGATGAGTATGATTCTATGTTTTGTATATATATGTCCACACCTGTATCGATAGCTGCTCTCGCCTATGCTTTGCAATTCATACTATGCTTTTCTGGTCCCACATGTACACTCTACCTCACACGGTGATTCGATCTTAGTCAACGTTACAAGAGTGCAATGTTTCATTCCCTACGACATGTCGCATATGCAACCAGAAACCGCAGTATCCATGCTATGAACTCGATCGGAACATTCGAATTGATCCGTGTTGATTCAAAGCCCAGAGCAAGTACTTCTTCAAATCATTCATCAGAGCAAGTTGTACAAAGTATTCGACGCGACCACGTGACTGTGACACAATTGAGAACGCGCAGACGCGTCTCCCTGGAGTCCCTCTATCACGCGCACCACCATCTCTCATCCTCCCGGCCGCTTGCGCTCACAGACGTACAAGTACAGTGTTTGGAACCAAGTCAGACGTACGATAATCGAGCTATTTCGTGCTCTCTCGCCCGCAGAATCGCAAGCTGCTTCTCCCTTCCCTCCAGTCGCGCGACCTCGACGGTCATCTCCTGCGCGGCTTTTCTTGCCTTAGCAGCAGCCTTCTTCGCTTTCCGCCGCTCCATGCAAGTCCTCATGGAGTCTGCCGTGTGAGGCCCTGCGTACGTAGCCGTACGCGGCATCTGCTCCAACTCTGCACGATGCGCCTGGAGGACTATCGTCGAGTCAATCTCTTCAGGGGACAGCGGTTTGTTGTCTGCAGTCCTTGCATGGGCCGCGATGTAGGCAAGGACTGTAGGAGACGGCGTGTAGGCTGCGCGCGGTGGAAGCGAAACCCATTCGCGCCGTGCGGGTGATCCTGCCGCGATGGATGTGCTCGGGATCGGATCAGAAGCCGGAGGAGGAAGGGCCAGCCTCTGCCGGGAGCTCGCGTCGGACTTGGTGCTCTCCCTGTACAGCGAGCGTCAGACGACTGCGAGTAGATAGAGACATGATCCGAGTAGACTCACAGAACGTCCCAGAGTTGCTTCCTCTTCCGTACAATCGATTCCAACAACCGATGCTTCTTCGGCAAGGCATTGAGCGCGCGGGTAGTGGACGAGCGGATCTTCCGTCCCGACTCGCGCAAGGAGACTTTGCGCTTGACGGCCCAGGGCATCTGCCCACTGACGAAAAGCGGCGCGGACTGGTTTGCGGAACATCCCCCCCGGGGATCGAATTGGACGATGGGGTACGGCGGGGCCACGCCAGCTGAGTAGACGCGTCGAACGAGCGGGAGACTCGACACGGTCGATGCGGGTGGTTGAGTCGGAACAAGAGACTGGTGCTCGTTCGTTGGAGTGGGGAGAACTGCGTGTTGGGATGCAGACTGAGCGGGTTCTATCACGGTCTGCTGGCGCGTAAGGGCTCGTTCTGACGGGACCGCTGTAGTAGCGATTGACGACTCTGAGTTTACAGGCGGCGGTGCACGAGACCCTTGGCTGGATGGTTGAGTGGCCCGTAATTGGGTGACTCCAGACTGGCGCCTCAAACGCCTCGACGGGGTAGCTACTTGCTGGGGCTGGGGCTCCTGAGATATGTCAAGGGTTCGCTGGCGTGTCAACATCCGCGAGGAAGGTAGTACGTGTTGAGATGGCGGGTGGACGGGTTGAGAAAGGGGTGTCTGACCCGTCGGAGAGGATGGTTCAGACGTCGGGGCCGTCGGGAATGGTTGGAACGGCTGCGACAATGCGTGAGCGAGCCGTGCGTCTGCTTCGGCCGCCGATGGGACGGACGGGGGCGACTCTACAAGGAGAGATTCCAGGATCCGGATTTTATTCATAACCTCATGAATATTCAGCGATCGCCATGACGGGATAACTGCGGATTGCTGGTGAGTTGACTGTACAAGGGGAATGGGACGAGTGGTCACGAACTTGTGCAGATGTTATGTATCTTGTTGATGTCTTTAGGAGAGTAACCATGGCTCTCTGACACGAGCGGGATTATGTTGTGGGACGTATATCGATGGCCGACATGAACATGAGATGAGAGTAAGCCTGCTGTGGATGAACACAGTGGAGGTGTAGTGCTTACCGTCGAAAGCGCTAGCGTGATCGTCAACTGGTTTTGGTTTGACCGCCCCATCCTCTTGTGATAGCTGGTTACGAAGGGGCGAGTGATGATAGCCCCTCTGTCGGATCTCCGGCATAGGATATGGTTTTCTCGACCCGTGTTTCGAAGATGTAGACAATTTGTGTCGGTCGCCAGGGGTTGTGGTTGACTTCAGAATCGCCATGGTTAGTGAGATTGGGGCTGGTGAATGGCTCAAAAAGCCAGGCTATATAAGAAGGGAGAGCTGAGATATGTGCTAGCGCAAGTCGAAAAAGACTTGGCAAGAACGTGGTGAAATGGAGCGTTGGAGCTGGTGAGAGTTGAGAGCAAGGGAGAGCGAGCGTTTGAAGTGCGAGTTGAGCGTCAAGACTTCGTTGTTTCCTCGGGATCTGGCGATTCCAAACTCCGCCACTATAGCGGCTGTCCCTTTGCATTGTCTTGTGTTCTTTCACCGCGACATCATACGCTCTTTACCGTCTGTCAAGGCTGCAATCGACGTAGTGTTGCATCTGTCAATACATAGGTGAGAATTCGTCATGTTTCATGATCAAAGCGTCATTGTGTGGCACTCACGACATCCCTTCGCTCTTTCCCCTCCCCTCTCGTGCTTAAACATAACAACTCACGGGTGAGAGCTGCTGCAGCTTTGCATTCGCGCAACGCTGATGAAGAGTCGGTAAAAGAAAACCGCAACGTAACTCATAGGTGTTCCTGTTTGATAACGGTGTACCTGGTTAGGGTGAGTGCCACCACTTCTACGCACGGTGAATCCTCCATAGCTTCTCCCATTTTCCCAGAAAGATGCTACGTCAATACGGACTTACATTCCCCCTCGAAATCTGGCGAGAAATCTTCGAGAACGTCGGCCACCAGCGCGACCGCGCCGCACTCATGCGCGTCTGCCGCTCCTTCAGACCCGAAGCGCGGGCCGTCCTCTACAAGATCGTCACACTACGGAGCCACTCGCAAGCACGGAAGTTCTACTTCACCGTGCTCCAATTCCCCGAACTCGCATCAATGACCCTCGTACTCACCACATCCGCGGTGACGATGTGGGAGGGTGTGCGCATGCCGACATTCCTTCCCGTGCTCTTCGAACTCCTCGCGAACGTGCGTCGCTTCAGCTTGGAGTACTTCGTCTCCCGCCCAGAAGAAGTGTGCCGTCCAGACCGCGCACTACACCTGAATTCGCGCTGGTTCCCTCGCCTGAAGACGTTCACGACGACACTCGCGCTCTCGCTCGAACACGGCTTCAACGCGTTTCTGAGGGAACACCCGGGGATAGAGGAGATGTACGTCGGGAACGCGGGCTATGCGGCGGAGTGCAACATGCCGGAGTTTGGGCTGCCCGTAAACCTGCCGGCCTTGGAGGTGCTTTCGTGCACCCCGTCGATGCTCTTTGACAACCTGTCATACACGCGCAGTATCACTCACCTCGACCTATATCGCTCGACCCAAGACGTGCTTGCCCGTACCGCCGACCTTGTTGGTTCGCAGCTTGTCAGTCTACGGCTCAGTCGGACGGAGTATACGGGGAAGTCGTGGATGCTGTACGACGTCATCACCAAGTTTCCGAACCTTCGCTTCCTTCACGTCGACATGGGAGTGCCACCTAATGTGAGTCGGGCTTCGATGAGTCCAAGAGTTGGGTCACGTACTCACCTCATGGTAGCTCCCAGCCAGTAGGCCTTATGTGAACCTTCAGCCGATCAACTGGTACGAGAAGATCAACCTATACGCCTGCGACGTACCTCCGCGCAACCTCCACGTAGTATGGTCGTACACGCAAGAGAGGAATCAGGAGAAATACGCATCCAGCTGGCGTAGCTTCCTT
Organism: Daedaleopsis nitida; assembly: GCA_022606115.1. Classification (NCBI taxonomy): domain Eukaryota; kingdom Fungi; phylum Basidiomycota; class Agaricomycetes; order Polyporales; family Polyporaceae; genus Daedaleopsis; species Daedaleopsis nitida. The sequence continues at coordinate 3,013,865 of JABYQM010000005.1, read as the reverse complement.
GTCGGGACCTCGCTCGAGGTTCTAACAGCTTGGAGGCCATATGTGTCGATCATCACATTCCTCCACCCCGCGTTATGGCGGGTATCGGTTTCGCTCACACGGGATGAACTGAATGTAAGGAGGAGGCCGGAAGTCGCAGTTGATCACTCGTCTTGGAGATATGTCTAGGTATACGGGGTGAGGCAGAGAAAGAAGAACTCAATATGAAGCCTTCACCTATATACATCTGTCAAGAAGGAGCGAGTCGAAACAGCAGAGGAGTGTATTGGTTCCCTTGTTGGCGAACGCTAGTAGTAGTACTTATGGTGTCACCGATCCGGATGCGACCGTGCACTTCTGTTGGCCAAAGATGGAGCAGTAGTAATACAGATGGGACGCACGCAGCCACATACCATGAAGTTATAACTCCCTTTAGTGCGGAATTCATTGAGCAATCCGCCAGAGGCGGCCCATGCTGATGAGTTGGCAAGCTCACTCGAGCATCGAGCTCGTATGATATGAATGACGCGCAAGTATGCTGTTGACCGAGTATAAGTGAGGAGTAACTCCGCACTGGTTGTGCTGCTGTAGTCGTAGGTACTGAAGACCTCCAAGTCGAGGCTGCTGCAGTTACGCGGTGGCCAGAGGCGTCTAACGCGAAAATTCCGTCTTTGTTTGGCCTTGTTAGATTCAGAGGCTCTTGCCAAGCACTCACAGACAAACGGCTGCGAGCGGGCCGACAGCGTCTGCCGCCGGGTCCACGTTGTTCGCCAGTGTTGGCGAGTCGTCCGCGCAATCACTGCGAGTAAGGATAGCTCTGCATGGTGATGAGATTCTTGCCGCACAACGGCCACTGCTATGTACTTTTTGACCACGCATTTCAGACTCTCGACCTCAGGCTAACAAGTTTTTGCGGAATTCAACTAATTGTAAGTACTAAATTGGCAGGCTGTAGTGCTTTGCAGACCGTAAGCTATTAGCCCGACAACCGGGGCGCTGTACTAGCTGTCCTAGGAAGACCGACCAGGTGAGCAGGTCACATCCGTAAAGTTTTCGGTACCTGAAATATGCTCACGGAGTACTGCAAGCCAGGCGCTGCGAGGAGGTTACATGACAGATCTGGCGTCATGTCATCGGGAGAACATATTTGGAAGCCGTGTGAATGCCATCGCTGGACAGCTGAGACGAGCATACAACCGGACACATACCGGGCCCCTCTACAGACATCCATCAGGGGTACTACCGCACCCAGGCCTATGCGAGAGACGCCGCATTTCACTGGATCAGGGCCGCCGGTCAACACTTGTCGTAGTCACGTCAAGCACGATAACCTGAGGTAAACACTCAGTATGAGGAATGCGAGCAGAGACGGAAGCACAGGACGGTTGGATTCACAGCCGACGTGCTTCGAGGAGGTAGGGTGTACGCCACACCTGTGAGACTCTGAGTTTGAGTCGTCCGCCAGTCACCAACCAGTCACCAACCAAGGCGGGTTAACTTTGACCATCTGGGGTACTACTGTGGTCTGCTCCCCGTCCCCATGTCGGATCTTTGACGTGGAGGCATTGCCGGAGAGTTATATAGCTTCCGCTGTCGCGCCGTGAGCAGAGATCTCCATTCAGGCGTCCGAGATTGGGCGATAGAGCACGGGTACTAGTTATCAGAGTCTATTCATCTAGCAGAACACCGACGCAGTGAGATTCTTGTCCGTGCAATGCTCCTCGCCAGACCGAAGAACACAGGAGGGACGTACCTATGCGGGTATCACCAGGCCCACAAGACTCGCGACGTCCGCATCTATAGGTGCCATTGCTCATCCGACCAACGTGTTGAAGAGCTGAACGGCTCGAAGGACACAGGCCAATGTCAGGGACGATGATGTCTGGCGGGAGTTGAGACGGTTCCTGGCGCTATGGCGAAGACACATACCATTGGTCCTGACCTTGGCAACATACACAGGATCCCACCCTTGGCAACAGAGGGGCTCCCTGCTTGCGCCTTTGCAACATCGCCTAGGATAGAGATGCAGTGCTTGCCACTTGGACGCAGGACGCAGAGCGGGTCATGTTCGAGCCCCATACGGACAGTATCCTGGCAGAGCACGAGGCGAAGCCTTGTACATGTGGCGGACAGCGAGCAGATATGTCGAAGAGGAGGATGTCCGGCTCGGCGGTGTTTGTGTCCTTCTGAACCCTCGTGGAAGGCTTGCGTCCATCTCTGTTCCCGCTACAGTCGAGGGCGACCCGCAATATTGCCGTTCCCTCGTGAGCGTGATCCTAGGTGAACAGGACGTACGAGATAACCATCCTCCTGGACGACATGGCTCAGTCTTCCCGCTCGATACCTCCAGCACTCGCCGAGATCCGCCGTGTCGCCTTACTGCTAGCCTCCACGGATCGAGACCGGGGGAGGTGACACCTGAGCCGTCTTGGATGGGCGGAGTCGAAGCTAGGATAGCCACTCACCGCAGCTAGGGACCACAACGTCCTGTAGATGCTCGGCTAGTCGACAGAGATATCAACGCCGACGTCGACGGCAGCCACAGTCATCGAGGACAAGGAAATGGTGCGCTCGAAACAAGCCGCGAGAACGAGGGATCTCAGTGATATCACCGTGGGTGGCCTCCAAATTTGGTCATCAGGCCCCTCACGCGCACAGTAGTCTCCAGCAATGAATTACTGCCTCTTGATTGGTCCTCAGAGCGCACACAGAGAGTCTCTGTCAAAGTGTATCCGCCCTCGGGCTCTGGGATGGCTCTCCGACGACCACGGCCGGCGGGATGCCGTACAGCTTCCCATCTTCCACACTTCTTAATTGGCTCGTTGTGCCCTCTCGGGTCGTCCGCATGAGACCGCGGAATGTATATGTTTCAACACACAGTGACAGAGGGGGTGCGAAAGCGGAACACCCGACGGAGGATGAAGACGGGGACCGGTATCGACAAGTATATCGACTACCCTCGAACGACGGCCCCGCCGCCATGATGGCTGAGGACTCGAGGGTTCAACATCCACGAGTGGGTCACGAGGTGGCGTGCGCGCGATTGCGTTTCAAGTGCCCCCGGCAGGACGTGCATGATGTCGAGGCACTTGGAATTACAACGGACTATCGGGACCGGGCTGCCTAGTGCGGGCGTCGTGAGAGGCGTCAGACGACAAACATGGGATGCGGCGCTCAAAGAGCGTACCTGGACGTCAAAGACTCAACGTGCACCCAGCGATCAGCTTCACACACTTCCGCACCGGGATGGCACGTTCACCTCCATGCCAGGTCGGATGCCCGCCCAGGCGGACTTCTTCGACACGGTGGGACATTCTATGGCCGTGAGTGGAAACCCGCAGTAGCCTTTGCATTCATCTCGGGAACACACACATGGACAGGCGCAGCGGAGTTCGAGAACGTCTGGCATGAGCCTTTTCCGTCGCAGGAGCTGTCTGGGCTCGATGACGGCTAATACGACGGTTCTACTACGGGCGAATCGTGTTCATGAGCGTGGTGCAGGCCCGAAATCGACGTCCATGTTATTCTTTGCGCAGCGACTTGATCGCAAGACGACTCAGGATCTGGGGGGCCCGGGAAGGCTGTTATCAGCACCGGCTAGATACGTGCAAGGCGGAGAAGGGAAGCCTTCTTCGACCAGCTTAGGTGCAAACGTGCTTACTCACCTGTGTGCTTACAGCCAACGACACCGGGTGCCATTCGCACTCCTGATGTGCGAGTTTTATCCGCTCGTTTCTGTTCCCAGTCGACAGACAGCGGCAGGCGGCGTACCGGTGCATCTATCGCGTTGTCTTGACGGGCTACAGACAGAATGTCGCCTGCAGGTCGCAGACTGCGTCCGCCTCCGCCACGCGTCACGACTCACCCGACTTTTGACGAACTCTTTCCATGCGACACAGGTCCGAGGGCGGTGATGTCGGTTGTCATAGATGATAGAAGTGACGGCCAAGTCGTGACGTCCGTTGCCGGCCCGAACGACGTGATGCACGTCGTTCAGCACGACCACAGCCACGTCCAAAAGTCAGACGCCGACGAGCTCAAGCCGGGGGCCCAGCCGCTATGACCAGAGGTACTGCGACTTCGGGGACCGAGGCTAATCGCATATGATGGCTGAAGGGGTATTGGCCACAAGGCGAGACAGACAGATTTTGGAAATGCGGCCACGCTGTCGGTGAGTAAGAATAGAGTGGCAAACAGGGACCACGGGCACCTTCGAGTAAACGTTCGCGAACCAAGGCAGACACGATCTTGCTCCAGGCACGTCATCTCGATGCGTTTGGGGGCGCACAGAAGCAGAGGATGGAGAGCTACTTTGACAGCTGGTGGTATTGGTGATATCAGTGGATGTGGTCGAGACGCCCAGCGGCAGACCAAACCCATCGCCACATCGAACCATAGAGGTGCTGATCTTGCCCGGCCTTTAGACTTCTCCCGCGATGCCTGTTCGCAACATCGATGCCGTGGGCTCGCGGGCAGACTCATCACACTCAGGCCGCGATGGACGAACATGGGCGCATGAATCCATGGATTTCAAAACCACGGACGTTGACAGCTGAAACGGATCAGACACGGATGCTCCTGCACCGCACACAAATCCGTATCCGTTGCTCGCCGTTACTCTCGACAATCCCCTTCGAGAGATATAGTGAGCCGTCGGTGGTGACCAGACATAATACGTGATGGGCGACTTACATGGCCTGCTCTAAGTCGCCGACGACGCCGCTTCTACGCGTTACGGACGCAGTGATCGATGGGGTGTGGACTGCTAGCTTGGAATGGGCTGCGCCTGGGCATGGGCAGTGCAGCGGTTACCAAGGGCGAAGAATGAGGGGTTGCACGAGAACATGCGACTTGGGTCCGACGAGACAGCGGTGCGGTCGTTGGCCCAGTTCGTCGGCATGATGTTGGCGGGATAGCACTAGCGCAGGACGAAAGGACAAGGCCTGCAGGCGATTGTACATGTGGTCGAGCAGAGTCCGACTCGTTCGGCCGTGCGTACGTCACGACAGGGACGCACGGAAGCACGACCCGTTCTGCGGACTGCATTTATCTCAGGGCAGATGCGTGCGGAGTCGAGACCGTGAATCTCACGCACGTAATCCGTGGGCATGGAAAGACAGCGTTCAGAGACTGACCTTCTATTTTCACGATTCCGAGCACGGTCGGAGTCTACAGGCTGAACACTGCGTGGGGTCGCAGCCCAGTAACCCCTCCCCTTTCCCATCCCGCCCCGGAATGGGCGCTCGACGCACTGGGCATCTGAAAGATTATTAGATTGAGAAAGCAATACGTGACAGCCAGTAGCAAGCGTACCTGACCCCTATTCGTTCAGTATCAAGGAGAGCGTGCACCCCACCTCGAATAGTCATAGCCGCCGTATAGACATGACCATCACAGGATATGACCGCAAGCATGATCGTGGCGGCGTACGGCGGCGGCGAGAATCAATTTGGCCGGGTATACGCCGCTCGAGTTCGTTCACTAGCATTGCTCCGAGCGGTCGGGTCTGTTGCACTGAGGTTTCTGGCCAGGTCATAGGCCGCTTGAGACCCTACGGGACCGGTCCATGGTACCGCAAACTTTGCTAGTAGCACCGGGCTCAACGAGTATGGCAAGGTTATCGGAAGGGTATGTTGATGTTTCTGCCAGGAAAGCGAGAGTCTCATCGCCTAACGAATAGCCATGCACATCCCCGCTCCAACTCTGGACTGTATCCGCGGCCGCGTGCGGGCGACGGAAAACCTTGACTACATCGTGTCCATCGAACGTTGGTGCTCCTAGTTATCACTGATCCGGAAAATACCGGAAGAGAGGAGCTCGTTCAAAGACATCGCATGTTATATGCCTTCGCGACTCGCGACAGCGGCGATGGGATAGGAATGAGTTGGATCCGTATATGTCATGGCCTGCACAAGCTACACAGCGGAATTGACGCCTGCCTAAGGAGTAAATCAGTATGCGCCGTGGAATGAATGACAGCAGGCAATGATCTGGTGCCAGCATAACGTGTTGTAGCGTCTTACCGTAGTATATAGATATGCTGAGCTTTCAACGGGTATTTCAAGCAGGTAGAAAGAAGTAAGTACTCACCGGCTGTCGTGTCTCTTCGCCTGTGCCAGGGCTGCGAGAGGAGTGTTCCCGGTGAGCCATAAAGGATATATTCCTACGTCTTGATTGCCAACTGTCCGATCATAACGCACGTATCTCCAGTCCTCGAAAGCAGTACGTTGGCTGGAAAGCGAGATTAGGCCAGAGGTAGGGGTTCGATGTGGTTGTCCAATGTGGTGCTCTTGCCAGTGAGCAGAGACTTCACAGAGTGGGTCGTCGATCCAAAAAGTGGTACAAAGCCAGAAGCCTAAGTATGGCAGAAAAGCGAGAGTAGGGCAGCGCCGAGACAGGATGTACGAGACAAAATAATGTGAGGAGACGAAAGTTGTCATCATCCGAGTCAATATGGGCGCTTCCATAGCCTATCTGGGTTGTTCCCGACGTTCATCATCTTCCTCGTCTCATCCACGTCCTGCTTCGTCTGAAGGCCTTTCGACATCTATGTTCTTACGCTGAACCGCTGTGATGATACTTCAAAGCTACCCGGCAAGTCTCTGAGCTGCATGCGCTCACGCAAACGGTACGAGCCAACTTTGCATGAGTACACGTCATGTCACTAAGATCGACGAGGTTGTGGATCTGGGTAAGTAGAAATTTGCGACAGTCTTCATTGTGTGGTTAATCTGATCTTCAATATCTCCCTCAGCGCAAGTAATGTTGGATCGCGGTGGCATTAGGTCTTCGTGGGAGGAATGGTCGTCCGGGTATGTCAATCATTCTCTGTCGTTCATCTCTTCCTACTCTCCCAGAGGAGGTTCTGCTGCCCTCTTTGCTCCTCGCTTAATATATATCAAACCCACTTGTCCGAAGGAGAGGAAGCAGTGAAGTTGCTGCCCTGCGATTTAGATCACGTGACCGAACCGAGAGGGCGACGCTAGGCTTTTGTTTTGTCTTTCTCGGGGGCTTTACACTGTCTGGATATAACATTTTGGAGTCAGGAACGTTGCACCTAGGTGGGATAGATAAGCTATTGGCTGCCAACGACTTTTCGGCCACTCACTGCAATCGGTGACTGACAGCGTTCTCTCCGCATCGACAGACCCATCACACCTTTCTTCCGAGGAGATCTAAACAAAATGTGTCACCGTTTATCCTCCCATGCATTCCTCGATGCACTATTGAAGAAGGACGTTTGCTTACCAGTACTCGCTCATTATGTCTACGACCTATTCCAACTAGTCCTCATGGTCCCTCCCCTCCTGTTGCCGGATGATGCGGCCCTCCTTGCCCTCGTTGACTAGTACTGGTGTACATATAATCTACCTGACGATGCAGTGTGCAATACAGGGACTGTACTATTATCCCTCAACAGTACGGGTTCCTACCGCGGTGGTGTACCCAGTCTCGTTTCCTGGCAGTAACGTCACTCAACGCGACTCGTTTCATGATGTGCGGTCACGATGATGCCGACCTACTCGCCGGTGCCCTCCGGGCACACGGGAGACGCGATTGGTGCCTACACTTTCAAAGTAGGGCTCGGGAACAAGCCACGGTATATGTGCGCGCTCTCATGGACCGCTAGCGCAGAGCAATCTACCCGCTTGTCAAACTTCTTCCTCCTCCTCCTCCTCCTCCTCCTCCTCCCACAACTCGCGGCTCACCAGAACGCGCCGTATGCTAAATTTCGATACATAAGTAGACCTGTTAAACTTCAGATCGCGCGCGTGCGTTTAAACACTCACGTAGTGGTCGAAGTAGACCCTCTTTAGCTGTTTGCGGATGTCGCCGCATTATGTGAAGCGGAGACCATCGCATTACAAAAGAGAGGTGTGCGAACAATGGTACCGGCATAGTTGCAAAAGGGCGAGGAGGCGTTGGGTAGGCGGAACGCTCGAGGAGTGCCGACTCGTACGTTGCCTCGCTTTTCAGCGTCCGAAGCCGTATGCATCTGCCTCCCAGTTGTCTGGGGCTCACCTGCATCTCAGGCGTGGCAGGATGTGGATGCAACACCTCGAGTATGAGCAACCTGAAAGGACCTGTCTGACGCTGCCGGTTACATTCAACATGGACGTCATGGCATTCTGTCTTTACTGCGCAGCGAGTACAACGAGTGGCAGGAGTTGAATCCTGTCTGTAACAAATTACAATGCAATTCATACAAAGGCAACAACTTCAACGGCCCGACAATCTGCGAGCTAAAACATGTCATGATGAGCTGTACGCCGAGTCCTCAGAGGCACCACAAACCTTGGCCAAAACGACTTTAAGCGGCAGTGAAGCCACCAACCACCCACCCGGCCTCGAAGTCATCCTTGCAGAGCTCGCGGAGGACGCCGTCCGAGGACTGGAAGTACACGCGCACGTGCTTACCGCCCTCCCACTGCCCGACGGCGAACTTTGCGCCGGGCCTGAGGGACTGCTGCGTGACATTGCCGTTCGCCCACACGCTGTTGACCTGCACGCTGTGGACGACCTGCTGCTTCAAGTTCATCCAGTAGACGTCGAGCACAACGCCCCGGCCGCTGGCGTAGAGCGCGCCGAGAGCGCACTGGCCCGAGTTGGGGCCGCCGTCAAACTCGCCTGCGTGGTGAGATGTTGTGTCAGCCGCGCCCACCCTCGAAGATCGCGAGAACAGCAGCTCACGAACCTGCTTTCCAGCTCGTGGCGACGAACGCGTGCTCGCGGATGTGCAGATCCTCCGCCTGGTAGTAGAGGCGGTGCTGCTGCTGGCCTTGGAAGAAGTACGCGATGGCGGCGAGGCCCGTCCCGCTGAGCGCGACCGGGAGGTTGGTCGCACCGCGGAACCACTTCTCGTTGGTGTAGCAGTGTTCCTGGAGCTTGTTCGAGTCTGCCTCTGGAGCAATGTGATTGTGTATCAGCAACTAAGCCGGCGCCGTGGGATCATGAGACGATACTGACCCTGGTAGTAGACACGAATGGACGTCTGACCGGCGTCGTCGAACGTGAACGCGGCGAGGGAGCTGTAGGCCGCAGCCTGGACGTTTTGCGCATTGAGGCCACCGTCGTACCAGCCGCGGGTCGAGGTGTAGCAGGCCTCCTTGATCTTGTGATCGACGCTCAGGTAGTACACACGGAGCCACTGCAACGTCGAGAGCCTCGATGTTAGATAGATATTTGGACAATGGCGGGTTCAGGGACATGTACCTCTTCGCCACCGACGTTGAGGTTGACGGCCGCGAGAGGAGTCGACGGGGCGGCCTTGATGGGGAGCTTCGAGCCGGGAGACCACCCCTTGTTGCTGTTGAACTTCTCGATGATATCGCCGTTCGATTCCTGGTAGTACACATGGATGTTCGCCGGCTTGGGAACCGTCGTCGCGATGTTTGTGGAGGCAAAAACTGAGGTAGACATGATGTGGAAAGGTGCTGTTGAGGGTGATGTGGACGGTGTAGTGATTTGTGGTTGGCTCTCTGGAGGGGCATTCGACGTCGTTATATACTGTAGACTAGCGCCTCACGTGTTGGCAGTACGTCCCCTCTCAGCCAAAGGAATGCCAGTTGGACGACTTACGTTTGAGACGAAGACGTTGCTCCAGCCTTCGAGGAATGGAACACAATCACCTGAGGTGCATGATCTCGCACGTGGATGTCATTGTGGACACAGTATTGGAAGCAACGAACGTCAGTGGCCCTAAGTGACCCCGCCGAGACCGCCAAAGTTACGTCCTCGCAGGCGTACGCTGAACGATTCCAAGTTTCAGTCGAACGCGAAGCTAGAGAATCGAATTATGATGCGAACAGAACACACTTACCATATTCTTACTCTCTCGCATTGAGAGACGCAGACGGATGGTTATCCTGACCCGATATGTAAGTGTGAAGATCGTTACGAGGTAGCTCGAACAATGTCATATAACTGTGACAGCGGATAGGATCAGGAATGAGCGCTGAGCACCGTTCTCGAATAGTAGATATACATAGCACTACCGGCGTACCGGCGTGAACCTTAGCTCGACAAGATTCCTTGCTTGCGCCATGATGAGGTGGAGTGACCAGCCGCAGTCGATGCGCACGTCAGCGCAAGCATGGTAGGAACGACAGTTGAGCGTCCGCATTGTTGTAGTCAGCGTGGAGGAAGAGGCGTTATTGGGGCGAGAATGGCACGGGCCTCAGTCTTCTGCTACTTTTACGTTTGAGCTAACGCCCGCGTAGCTCAGACAGTATCATACTGGGAGTTGGTGATCCGCTAGTGGAAGCGGTAGCAGTGGGAAGAGGTGGTAGGGACGTTTGAACTGCAGAGACGCGAGAGGAGGAGCACACTGCTGGCGATGTTGCGAAGAATGAGATGGAGGTACAGGGCATGTAGGCGTCTGCGTCCGTCGAGCAAAGCCGTCCTTCCGGTGATACGAACGTCCCGGTGAAAGACCGCAAAGCGACGTCCCGTCTTGCTGTGTGCAGACACCTCACGACGTATCTTACGAAATCGAATCATGGATATCGCACGTAAGTCCCATGCAGGGTTCGATTGCGTCCGGAGACCAACCTTCTATATCCACAGGTCCGAACTATGTCGAAGCCTACAGGCTGAACACTGCGCGGGGTCGCAGCCCAATGACCCCTCCGCCTTTCCCATCCCACCCCGGAATGGGCGCCCGACACACTGGGCATCTGGAAACAGTCCTGAGTAAGAAAACGATGCGTGGCGCAGAATCGTGAACGCACCTAGCCACCATCCGCTCGCCGTTAGGGAGAGTGTACGCGCCACGCTGGATCGTCGTCTTGACCGCGGTGAAGAGACACTCGCCGCAGAGGACATGACCGCAAGGGGTAATCGTGGCATATGACGGGGGCGAAAAGCAGATGGGACAGGTGTACGCCGCTAGCGGCTCGACCTCGTCGATTGGCACTGCGTCGAGCGGTCGAGTCTGTTGCGGTGAGGCCCGTGGGCTCGAGACAGAGCCTGACGATGCCGTCTGGGACTGCACAGAGACGTTGGTCCTTGTGGGAACGTCAGCAGACCCGCCGTCAGGACCGGGAGGCATTGCAAGGCTATCGAGTGGATGTGTTGATGTACCCGCCATAGAAGTGAGCGTGTCATCGCCGGAGGTAATCCCATACAACGCCGCGCCTTGCTTCGTAAAGTCATCCAAGGAGGTGTAGCGCGCGCCGTCAGAGCTTGAGCATATCTCGTCCATCACACGTTGATACTCGTCGCCGACACCGCTCCGGACGTACTCGGGGTGCACCGTCTCGTCCGTAGAACTTGAAGTATCCGCAAATTTTGTTCCTTGGATATTATGCGAACGAGTGGAAGCTGGCCCCATAGTGTAAGACATGGCCTGCGTATGGTCCATTGCCGAGGTGGAACTGTCTGTAGCATATGTCAGTTATGAGTGGAAACAGCAACGCAGGCGCATGATTGGGGACAACGAGGTGAGCATAGTGATTATGCCCGCCCTCTCTTCTGATACATACGGTTTCACGAGTCGAACGAGTCGAAGAAACGCGTGAACTTGCTCTGCTTGGCGTTCGTCTAACTCAACTATGTAACAAGCTATGGTGGGATGCTTGGTGCGCGAGACACTCCCACAATGCCATGCGCCACTGCTTCCGTGCTGGTCTACCAGCTTCAAGTCCCCCGCACGGGACCATAGGAAAGAAATTACTCACTAGATGCTGCGCTACGCCTTTTCTTTGCTGTGCTAGATCCTGCGACAGGAGAGACAGAGTGTTCTCTTTTCATCGTGTTTCCTGTACGCCGCCCTCTCGTTGTAGCTGTAGCCTCATCTATATTATCGGTGTCCACAGGTTGGTTCTGCTGGAGCGGGTTCGCTAATGGATTAGAGCTTGAACGAGAGGAGGAGCCTGAGCCTGGCCGGGAGGACGAAGGCGGGACTATCCCCTTTGGCTTGCGAGGGCGCAGTGACCTAGTAGAGACGGTTGTCGGAAGTGGCAAAGACATCGCAGTATACCAGTCCGGTTGCAAAGTCCAAGGAGCAGCGGAACTGAAGGACAGGTGTGGAAGAAATGTGTCTGAAAGAGTTTGAGAACAAAGCCGAGCATGGGCGTCTACGTATCCTGTTTGGGTTGTTCCCGACGTCCACCTCAATCCAGCTCGATTCTCGTTACTTCCGAGTCCGACGTCCTTCGACAACCTCACTCGCTGGACTGTTGCCGCACAATACTCCCAGCTCTCTCAATGCTCACTAGGACGCAAGAGAGGCGTGCATCACATCGTCAATGGAAGATCCCTCGCAACATGCTGGCAGCGGGTAGTCCGAGAGCTATAGTCGACCCAACAAGGACGTGAGTGTCTCTTCAATCCACGGCTCCGTAACGCCGTTAATCCTCGGTCATCGCAGTATCGTCTTTGAGACAGTTGTCAGAATACGAATGATTTGATGCATATGGCTATTCACCGCAGGTCTTTGTGCAAGGGCAGTGTTTTCCTCGGTACGTGAATCATTGTCCTAGTCAATCGTGTCAAAGCGGACTTTCCCCTACATCTATCGATATGGTATCGTACTTCCGCCCCTCAGAAGGATGTGACGTTGCCCCCTAATACAGATCACGTGATCGAATACCGCGGGGACAAAACCGACTTCTTCTGAGCCACGAACTTGGCCAAGCGCTGACCTCTCCCTCAGTCGTCCATCTTCTGAACCGCCTCCAGGTTACAGGCCCTCTTCCGCGTACAATTCACCTTCGACCGTACAACGACCGAGAATGGTTACCGCAAGCCAGATGGCACCCGCACCCCAATCAGCCCCAACTCTTCAACCACTCACTTCATCGCTGTCTGTTAACTCGGAAGGAAGCCACCCGCGTCGCAAACATACATCCTCCTCTGCATCGCCAACCTCTCCTCGACTTGGTTGTGACGAGAATGCTCGGCCTTCGAGCCCTCTCGGTGTAAGCCTTGGTATGTTCTTTCCTGCTGTGGTCGATCGCCCAGAACTCAATCCTCAAGTGGTTAGCAGAAGAGTTGACGCGCGCAGAAGGAAGCACTGGCAACAAAGAGCTGCCGTCTATTCAAGATCTTGAAGAAAGAGGCGATGTCCTCGTGTTCGGTTGGTGTCCTCGTGCTTCGCGTGGCACGCTGCCTAACCAACGCATCTCATGACAGAGGGATTAGTACCTGAGGAGGATATCACAGAGATCGACATCAGGTTCGATGATATGACATTCGAGATATCAGCGCTGCGTCAGTAACGTCGCCTGCCATCCTCGAACTGCAACTCACTATCCTTGTCTGCTCGCACAGGTAGCACTACATCTCCCATCCCCGTGGACGTCGTGGAAGACGATGGGTATTCCGATGACGTCGCGACATCTTCCGCACATAGTAAGTTGCGACATTTACCCGGAAATCCCATAGTCTGATTCCAGATCACAGCAGACGTTCTGTCTGGCAACTGCGGGACGATTTCTGGTGCTGCGGAAGCCAGCCGTAGTATCTACGAACACCACCGGGGCCCCGAGACCCTCCGCGAGCGGCGCATGTCGTACCTCCGCGCGATGCAGTGCGTCATCCCACTTCACAACCTCCTCTCTACTCCCCGTCCCTACTCACGCAACGGTCTATCACCCAGCGCAATGTCCAAGTCTAACCGGCAGGAGCCAAACCTTCCCCCGGCCGTTCTTGCGACCTCCGTCTCCGCCTCCGCCTCTGTCGCCGACAGGCCCGAGTGGACGATCGAGGCCGGCATCCTTGGCTCACGGCGCGGGAACAAGCCCAGGATCCCCGAGTTCGCAGCGAGGTACGGCGGGTCGCCAATCGCGTACCTCCGTGCCCAGCGAGACACCATCGTAGCGGAGGTCCGGCGGCGGCGGACCGACAGGCTCGTCGGGCGGGCGTTGCACCCGCACGTCGGGGTT